>CM042441.1:32332027-32402027 GCA_023631565.1 Gymnocephalus cernua | reverse complement strand
ACTCTGTTGCGGTGTGTATGTAGCATCAACACTGTATATTTTGTTGTGACTTGCATGATATTTTGTAGTGAATCTTGCATGATATGCCGTAGCGAATTGTGTAGGAATAAGTGTGTAGTGCATGTCCTTGTCGGTGCTGGGCCTGCTGTCTCCTCTTTGTATTTTCCACAGTCGCATTCTGGGGTGGTGTGTGCGCACTGACCTGACCTTCCTACTTTGAGGAGAGTAAGACCAAATGTCTCTGCCATCTAATTTATTATTTTATTAATCTATCCCCGCTATTTTTTTTGGGATTCTTTTAAACTACTTTGTAATAAAACCAAATCTGTTTTTGTACAATATATGCGTCCTGTTAAAGGGATACTTCACTGCTGGAAAGCTGAATATATCTTTAAATTGGGTCACTTATGTAGCAGAAATGTGAAAAAAAAATTTAATTGGTGCCTTCTAGGCCGAGAAAAGCCAGAAAATGTGTTTTTGGCTCATATGGATGAAAGACACCAAATCCCAGAATGCACTTCGCTTCGCTGCTTTGAGTCCACTCCCAAGCCACGCCTACCGCTTGACAGACAGACAGACAGTGAGGCATTCAACTCAACTCAATGTGTTTTATTGTTATTTCAACCATATACATGAAACAACGTTTCATCGTGGCTCAAGTGGTGTTACACATTTAAAATATATAAAAACTACATTATATAATAACGACATACGAAACAGGCTACCTTTAGTGCACACACACATTATAGGCTCCGTAAAGTTCAGCTAAGCATACTAGCATTAGGCTTGGTGGGCTGTAAACACCGAGTATAAACACAGCCGTGAATTAGCGTGGGATGTCGAATGGTCGCCATGTAACAGTCACAAACTCCAGCGGTTAGCAGTTAGTTGGATACAAATCACCCCATTTCTGCACCAGTCCGTGTTAACACAGCCCACCTTCATACAGAGCATCTCTAGCTCGGATCGTCGGAGGGCTAGCAGGCCTGGTAGCTGGACAGTCCGGTTCACTGTTGTTAAGCCATGTTTCCACGAAAGCAAAAAACACAGTCTCTGAATTCGCGTTGGGAGTTTCATTGAAGTTGGATGTCGTCCAGTTTGTTGTTTAATGAGGATAATAAGGATTGATGGGACAGGTGGCCGGCTAGCGTTAGCTTCCCACCTAGCCGATGAGGATGTCCCCTACCCGGCTCGGGCCATCGAGCGAGTCCGCTGGTCTCTGTGCTGGTCTCCGTGCTGGTCTCCGTGCTGGTCTCCGTGCAGGCGAAGCGCTCGGAGTGTGCCGATTATTCCGTCTGTAATAACGTTTCCTGCATATTCTCCGATCTGTAGCGATGTATCCCGGTGGTACACGTGCGGTAGTTTGAATGCACATAATTGTTGTAAAAGTTTGCTGCTGAGAAGTTCTCTTACTACATCCATGAGAGAGAGTCCTGTTTAGTGAGGATTCAAGATGGCTGACATTTTGTTTTTTTCCGGCTGAGATCGGCTCGCTTCGGGTGATGGGCGGGTTTAAAACATGCGGAAGTAGGTCCTACTACTGGCTGTAGTCTTTTGCTCTGGCCAAAAAAATCTTTTCCAGATTTTTTCCAGACCCCCAATGCAGATATCTCCTGTCTCAGGGGGATATGAGGGAGGGACGCACGGTCATTCAGAAATACTACCGGGTTTCTACTGATACAAAGCTGAATGCTAAATCGGTGAAGTATCCCTTTAATTGTTCCTGTTCGGGGAAAATCAAAGTTGGTCACACGACACACTAGATAAGGATCTAAAGGGTTCCTCCTGCCCCTCAACAGGAGGTGGCGTTGTTGAGTCTAAAGGTTTTCTGTGCTCCGACACTACAAGACATTTCGGACAAATTTGGCAAGATTGCAGCAGTGACTATTGACAGTGCTGCTAATATGGACGTTGCCATAAAGAAATTCCATGTCCTGAAAACGAGATGTTCTGCCCACATGCTTCACATAGCGGTGCAAAAGATCAAGATCAGTACTATTAACTAATGGGCTGGAAGAATCACGGCAGTGGTCGTCTGGATCAAGGAGGTCATTAATAGGCTCGGTGGAGATGAACTGCGCCTCGCCTGTAAAGTGGACGAGAGCAGACGGCAGCAGCCAGGGGCGGTGACAAAGTCGGTCAAGTCGGTCATTTTCAGCCGTTTCCAGCAGCCTTCAGGCTGAACAGGAAGTGACAGAAACACTGTGGTCCGATTCTGATTTAATAAAATGTTATCAGACCCATATATCAGCTCAGTCTCCAGTTGTTTTAATTATGACAGAGTAGCTGTCAAAATGCTCTACATGCAATCTGTTGCTGATTTTAATTAACAACAGACTATGTAGATTAATAGATGAATTAGATAAATTTAAAAATTGAATTTTAACGACTGTGTGATCACAGACTCTAACTCTAACCTTCCGCCCACATATAAAGGCTATCACTAGGACCGCCTTTTACTATCTAGGCGACATTTCTAGAATAAGACCAATGTTATCAATGCATGATGTAGAAATACTATTTAATGCATTTGTCTCATCAAGACTCGATTACTGCAACGCACTGTTCTCAGCTCTCCCTGCCTGTACGACCAAAAGTCTCCAGCTTGTACAAAATGCGGCAGCCCGAGTTTTGACTAAGACAAACACCAGTTCTGGCTGCTCTACGTTGGTTACCTGTGCACGCCAGGGCTGATTTTAAAGTTCTTCTTTTGACTTACAAAGCCCTAAAAGGTCTTGCGCCTGCCTACCCAAGTGAGCTACTTACACCATGTATCCCAGCACGCCCTCTTTGTTCTATGGATGCTGGTCTCCTGATCATCCCAAATATAAAAAAGATCAGCTGGTCACCGGGCCTTTGCCTTTCATGCACTCTCCCTCTGGAAAGGTCTTCCATCCAACATCAGGGAGGCAGGCTCAGTGAACATTTTTAAATCCAGACTTTCTGAATTTTTGTTTTATTGTTTATTTTGTTATACATTATCCTTCGTTGTTTTATTTCATGTTTTAACAATCTTAACCTGTGTTGTTCCAATTATATTCATTTTTGCATTGTTGATTTTATATTTAACAGTTAACTTTGTCTTTTACATGTGCTAAATTGTTGTTGTGAAGTGTTCTGAGACCATGGTCCATGGTGATAATTCACTATAAATAACAATACATGGAATTGAATTGAATTATCTGTAATCTGAACAAATTTAGTCTCTCTGACTTAGTCTCTCTAACGTCATTATCAGCACCACAACATGTGGTTTGTACAGAATAAGCCTTTAAATCAGACAAATAGCAATTAAAATCAATAAAAAGTTTACAGAAAATGTCATCATGTTGAGTCGATTCTGAACCAATTAGTTAGATAGTTAGAACAATTAGATCAGCTGAGAGGCCGGTGTTTCCCAGCATGCCCAGGGTCCGTCTGGGTCGTCAGACGGTGAAAAGCAACTGCGCTTCCTGCGTCTCAGAACTGTGGCCGCTTTGATCTCGTGAGGTCATCATTACCTACGTGTGCATGACGTCAGTAAGTCGGGATCAAGTCGGACACAAATCTAACCGGCATGCATTGGGCGGTGATCGCCGGTAATCAATTCTGCGCAAACCTGGCTCATCTCGAACAAGCCTAATGCCTCTGAACAGCCACACATGTGATTCCAGGTATTGTGGCTGATAAGACCTCTGCTCAGGTTGAAGGTGGGCTGGAGCGCATGCTGCGTTCCAGGCAACTCGTAACTTGTGTTTTCACAACCTTCTACCCGTGAAAGCGCCCTGGAACGCCAGTCCAACCCGTAACTTACTACCCGTGAACTCGTACCAGATCTTGTACTCCCAGTTACAGTTTTTGACGTCACACACACATAAACAACAATGGCGACCCCTGTTGATGCTGTACAGACGCCGGTGATTAACGGTGAGAAATAGAAATAGACATAAACAGGCAACGTAAATTAATTCCGCACATTGTAATCAAAACAATACACATACGATTGTGTACTACTACAAGTTATGTTTATTAAATGAAGCCCAAAATATGTCGCCGACTAGAAATCGCTAGTATCAGCTAGCGCTAGCTAACGTCAACGTTAGGTAGCCGCTATAGCTAACATTAATGTTAGGTAGCCTTACCTGAGAGCTGCAGAAGGAACGCTACCAAGTCGTGAGTCGTGACTTGAAGTCGTAACTTACGGGCTAAAGATTGTGTCTGGAACGCAGCATCAAATGGGAATTTATTAGGTCACAAATCTTTTCTACCAATAAGAATGATACATCGGTGGTTTATCCTGCCCTAACAGGTGCAACAAAGCTAACAAGAGACTCGGGTAGATGTCAATCAGTCAGTCTATACACACCCACACAGTCCTGGGCAGAGGTCTAATCAGACAGGTTCAATGAAAACACCTGTGTGAGTGTTCAGGGTAAAAGGCTAGGTAAAACGCCAGTTCAATTCATGTTTTTTTATACTCAATTTAATTTTAATAATTGAATTAAATATTCTAGTATGCTGTGATTAATTAATGTGTTTTTGTTTGTTTCAGGCCTTCCCCAGGACACATTGACCCTTGATCAATGTGATCCTCTTTTCCTTCTGGTAGAGCGATTCCTGGAGCAATACCCAGGGACCCAAGCTACATCCATGAACCCGGGGGTAAGGAAGCAGATTGAAAAGGACACACCTGTAGGGCTGAAAGATGGTGATTTTGTGAAAGCTGAGGAGTTCATACAACTTGTGCATGTAATGTTCACACACACCACCCAGCAAACAAACTCCCACCTGTGGCCAAATCCTCCCAAACCTCTGGAAACTTGAAAACCATTTCATTGTGCAAGAGCAAGCATTAAAGAAAAGGTTTGGGGGAATCTCTCTGGACATTACCAGGAAGACACCATCCAGGCCTTCCTATATGAGGTGACAGTGATGGACCCCAGGTTCAAGGGAAAGATGGAGAATGATGCCACCTGCTGGGGCCGGTTAAGAAAGGCAGCAGTAGCTGCCAATGCAATACAAGCATCGGAGGCTGGTCAGAGGAGGACCACACAGAGCAGCATCAACAGCAGGAGGAGCTGGAAGAAGAAGAAGCAGAGGAGACAGTCAGACCACTGTACAGACCAAGGACTGCCTTGGAGGGGCATTTTATCAGAATACAGACTGGAAAATCTGCTTAGCAACATAATGTAATTTTGCTAAATAAAACACATCACATTCATTATAAATTTCACTTGATTTTATTTTAAACAAATTGTGTATCTAAATACAAAACACATTTTCTATGGGCTCTTAAGGCAAAAATTTGGATAGTCATCATGGAAACATAAATTAGCCATGTCATGCTGGGAAGATTTTTTTTCACAGAACCGTATAAAAATAAAGTGTAATACACTTACAATAAACTTGCCTCAAACTTCAACAAAGAAAACCTTGCTGTACACAGTTTTCCGATAACAGAAACAGAACAGAAAGAAAGTGAAATACACAGTTTATTTCTTACAGCAGTGCTCTACAGCGAGTTCAATATGTTTCTACTTCTAAACTGGACTCAATATTTACACAAAGTACACAGTTTCAATACAGTGTGTGTTTAAAGTAGATATCCATTCACCAAATGGAAAGGCAGCAATTGGTGGAACAGGCAGTAAAGTGACAGTACTCTGATCCAATGGATTGTGGAGGCACCAGGGTTCTGTCCCCATGGCAGAAGACCCTGCATTGTGGGGAAACAGAGGTACTCTGTTGCTGTTTGTCTCCGGGGTGAGAGGGATTGGCTACAATCTTTCCTGCTCGCCTCAGCGTCCTGGAGGCGTACAGGTCCTGGAGAGACGGCAGATTGCAGCCAATCACATTCTCAGCAGAGCAGATTATATGCTGCAGTCTGTCCTTGTCCTTAGCTGTGGCAGCAGCGTACCAGATGGAGATGGAGCAGGTGAGGATGGACTCAATGGTGGCCGTGTAGAAGTGCACCATCATTGTTCCTCTGGCCACAGTTCCTGTAGCTCTTTCAGCTCCTACTTCAGGGCGGGGTCTTTTCTCTTTTCCACATAGGGACCTAGATCAACAAGGGTCGGGTTTCCGGTATAGACAGAGCAACAACGGGACATTTTTAACAATTTGCACCATCTTATTCATCATTAAATTCACTTCTGACAACGTTTTAGGTGAGACATGAACTGTTTAGATTTCAAATATAGGCAGTCTTCCGAAAATCTTTGCCGAATTGACAATTTGCTTCAAAGTTTTTGGAGTTGAGAAGCTCCATAAAGTGACGGGACTGCCAGCTGGTGGCGGCCGGGGATTGCTTGCTGTCATGCTGGGACACCCCGCTGTAATCTGGCGGTCTCTCAGACCGATCTCGTAAATAAGAGGTTTTTATTTCGCCGTTGACGGATCGTTTGTTTAAATATCACAACACATATCCATCATAAGATTAACGGGAACCTGTGGTTAACTGTCTTTTTGGCGTTAAACTCTGTTTAACTGTACTGTTTGGCAAGGATGGTTTGGCAGGGATGGTATCCATCCCAGTGCTTGGGGCAACCAAATGCTCTGTGGGAACCTGCTGCATGCCCTGCAAACACAGACTCAGGATTGACTGCTTAAATCCGGTGGACAACTCCACCATCCCAGTCAGAATCAGTAACAGACATAACAGATTGGTGAAGAACAATAATATCACCGCTAAGACAGTGAATTTAGTATCCATCCCTCGTCAGCCACAGTCCATCACAAAAAATGAGACAGCTATTACATTTAACAAACTGTCATTTGCCCTGCTGAACGTCAGGTCTTTAGCAGGTAAATCATTTTTAATCAATGATTTTATTATCAAACACAATCTTGATTTCATGTTTTTAACTGAAACCTGGTTAGACCAGAATAACAGTGCTGCTGTTCTTCTCGAGTCAGCTCCACCCAACTTCAGTTATATGAGCGAACACAGAAGGAATAAGAAAGGTGGAGTTGCCATCTTGTTCAAAGACTTGTTCCAATGTACACAGCTATCTTATGGAAATGTAACTTCTTTTGAATATGTGGCTCTCCAGCTAAGGTCCTCCCCTGGAGCGATATTTTTAAATATCTACAGACCACCTAACTACTGTGCCACCTTTTTCGAAGACTTTAATGAACTGCTGTCTATGATTTGTATTGACTCTGACTGTCTAATCATTTCTGGTGATTTCAACTTCCATGTCGACAACCCTGAGGATATTTTAATTATATTGTATTCTTGATAACTATGGTCTAACAACATGTAACTAGAGCCACACACAATAAGCGTCATATCTGGACTTAATCATCTGAAAAGTCTGAACATTTCCAATGTTGTGGTGAATGATGCTGCTCTATCTGATCATTACTGTGTGTGTTTTTAACAGCTCTATCTCTGTGCAAATTTCGTTTTCGTACAGAGGTAATTAGAAAACGTTACATTACTGAAAGCTTAAGTGAAAGATTCATTCAGCATTTCTCCTCCATACCCGCCCCTTCAGGAGCCTCAGTAAATGACCTAGTAGACAATTTCAAATATAGAATATCAAATGTTATTGATGCCATTGCTCCCATGAAGGTCAAAACTATCTCAAACAAGAAAAATGTTACTCCTGTGAGATCAGAAAGAAGAGAGTGTGAAAAGGCTGAACGTAGGTGGTGTAAAACAAATCTCCAGGTCCATTATGAAACCTATAGAGAGAGACTTCGCATCTACAATCTGGAACTGAGGAATGCTAGGCAGTCATTCTTCTCTGCCATTATTGTTAAAAACAATAACAATTCACGTGCTTTATTTGCTGCTATCGACAGGTTAACAAACCCTCCCGTGCAAGTAGCATCTGAACTTCTATCCACCAAAGCCTGTAATGATTTTGCCATTTTCTTCACTGAAAAAATTCTGAGGATTAGACAATCAGCCACTGCCTCCATATCAGGTACAGGATATGTGTTGTCTCAATGTTCACGGGAAATAAGTTCCCATATGACACACTTTCAAACAATCAACCAAGATGACCTGGAGGATATCATACAACATCTGAAAACCTCATCGTGTTGCCTTGATATTGTACCAACTGGCTTTTTCAAAAATGTTTTGAATTGTTTGATCCCAGATCTTTTACAGATTGTAAACATGTCACTTCAAGCAGGTTTCTTCCCACTGGCTCTAAAAACTGCAGTAATTAAGCCACTCTTAAAAAAGAACAACCTAGACAAATCAGTAATGGACAACTATAGGCCGATTTCAAACCTCCCATTCCTAAGTAAAATTATTGAAAATGCAGTTTTTCTACAACTAAACAATTTTTTGTCCCTAAATAATATTTTCAATGTCTCCCAATTGAGTTTCCGACTGCACCACAGCACTGAGACGGCTCTTAAAAATCGTTAATGATATCCACTTAAACACCAATAGTGGCAAAACTACAGTATTAGTATTACTAGACCTCAGTGCTGCGTTTGATACGGTAGATCATGACATACTTCTAAACAGATTGGGAACCTGGGTAGGCCTGTCTGGCACAGTGCTGCAGTGGTTTGAATCCTACTTGAGGAATAGACACTACTATGTCTCAATAGGTAACTATGCATTTGAGGATGCAAGTATGACATGTGGAATTCCCCAAGGCTCCATCCTGGTGCCTCTATTATTCAATATATACATGGTGCCCCTAGCTAAAATCATGGAAAACAATAACATAAGCCATCACAGTTATGCGGACGACACACAGATGTACATAACCTTGTCGCCCTGAGACTACAGGCCTATACAACAACTAGCTAGGTGCATTAAACAAACCAATGACTGGATGAGCCAGAAATTCCTGAAGTTAAAAGAGGAAAAAACTGAGGTGATTATTTTTGGACCAAAAAAGAACGTTTAAAAGTCAGTGCTCAACTGGAAACAACTATGTTAAAAACAACAAACAAAGCCAGAAATCTCAGAGTAATAATGGACTCCGAACTGAATTTTAGCAGCCACATTAAGACAGTAACAAAGTCAGCTTTTTACCACCTCAAGAATATATCAAGGGTTAGAGGACTAATGTGTCAACAGGATTTGGAAAGATTTCCACGCTTTTATCTTCAGTAGACTTGACTACTGTAACGGTGTCTTTACTGGTCTCCCTAAAAAATCTATTAGACAGCTGCAGCTGATTCAAAACGCTGCTCGAGTCCTTACCAGAACCAAGAAAGTGGATCACATCTCTCCTGTTCTGATGTCCTTACACTGGCTTCCTGTACACCGAAGAACAGACTTCAGAATACTTCTACTGGTCTATAAATCACTAAATGGTTTAGGGCCAAAATACCTTTCAGATCTTCTGGTAAACTACGAACCGCAGAGACCTCTTAGATCATCAGAGATGGGTCTGCTTGCCATCCCCAGGGTCAGAACAAAAAAGGGGGAAGTTGCGTTCAGTTTCCATGCTCCATATATCTGGAACAAACTACCGATAAGCTGTAGGTCAGCTCCAACCCTTAGTATTGTTAAATTAAGGCTAAATACCTTTCTTTTTAATACTGCCTTTTGTTAACTTTTGTTTTTAATCTGCTTTAGACTAATTGTTATTAGTTCAATTTCTGTATTAACTGCTTTTAATTTGTTTTTGAATTTGTATTAGCTTTTATTTCTGTATTAACTGCTTTTAATTTGTTTTTGAATTTGTATTAACTTTTAACTGTGTTTTAATGTTATATGTAAAGCACTTTGAATTGCATAGCTGCTGAAAATGTGCTATACAAATAAAATTGCCTTGCCTTGCCTTAAACTCCACAAGCGCCAGATACTGACTGGTTTTCGGATGCCCCTCGGACCCCTCCAATACAGTAAAACTGCACATTTTAGAGTGCTTTTATTGTGGCCAGCCTATATTCGGGGACCCAAGGTCTAAAAAAATGGGTTGAACCTGACATGGTCTGCCATACTTTTTATTTGTGTTTTTTTCTGTTAACTTTGACCCTAAGAACCAATAATTGGAGGGTCTGTATCACGAAAAAAAATTGTGGCCACTTTAGTGTATGCACCCTTTATTTTTTATCAGAAAAATGTTTTTTTTCCTCAAATCCTCAGTGGGTTGGGTAGGCTGTCAATAAATGCATTCCAGATACACAGAACACATGTGCTGACAACATCCACTGCAAAAATAACTCTTAAAACACATTTATACATGATTTTGCATCAATTTAATGCAAAAAAATAGGCGTTTTCTCACTGTTTTCCAATATTTTCACCTTTACTTCATTGGCAATCAACTTTCCCCCCAAGTTGCTCAGGACAAGTCACTTTCTGCAGGATGTACACTTATTCTTGGTGGAATCTTTTGTGATCCCGGTCGCACTGTCCTCTTGTCAGCGGATTGTCAGGTTGAGCTTCCAGAACTTTCCTGTGAGAAACATGAGGAGGCAGATACCAGGATGTTTGCTCGCATTGCATACTCAGTACAAATTCTGCACCACAAACGAGCTGTAGTGGTTGCGACAGACACAGATGTGATCATGATGTGCATGTACTGCATCACACACATGGGCTGCAGGAGCTGTGGGTGAAGACGATGGATATCTTCCTGCCTGTTCATGCCATCACAGAAGCTCTGGCAGGGAAGTATGAAGCTGCAGCTTCAGATCTTACATCCCTTCTCAGCACCTACATACTTATTCTTATATATCCAATAGCTACATATCGTTTTTCTAAACCTGAACCTAACAACTGGCCATGTAGCTAATTGCTAACGGCAGCTAATGTTTAGTGCAGCCTTTAGTTATCCTTACTAGCCTACTATCTGTCTGACATGAAAAACACTTCAAGGATCACACACCAGCCTTCATACAAGTGTATTTCTAATGATTCCTCACTCCAAGCGTATCCCTGTAGCAGCATTTATTCTCATATCTATTTCTCTACCTAGTTAATCTAGTTGAAATTTTCACAATTTCTCAACTTCCAGTCGAAGCAAAATGGACTTATCGGACACCTCTCCTAGATCATAAGATTCTGAGCATTTAAAAATAAATAAATAAATAAATAAAAAAAAGTCTCTACCCCATTCCTGAGTTATGGCCGTTTAAAGAAACCACCGAAATTAGCTAAAACGGCTAAAGCTAGCTAAGTAAACTAGTAGGGAATGAATGCTGTTGCTATAGGAATACGTTTGGGATGATGAATCATCAGAAATATACTTGTTTGAAGACTAGCGTGGTCCTTTCAGTTAATTACCATGACAATATCCATATTACCATTATTTTCCCAAAACGCTAAAGTCACTGTCACTTACCACAGACAATGATGAACAGCTTCGAAGTCCATTGGTAACTGTTGGTTGGTTGTTCCAAACTAAAGTTCTGTTGATCGCCAACTAGTAGGCTAGTGAAATCATCACAGATTCATTGATTTTGGTTGGATTTTTATAATTTCTTCTGTGGAATGAGTATACTGTTTGGTGAAAAGAAAGGCATATTGACTGATGTCATAACTTGGGGGAAACGTTGATTGCCAATCAAGTAAATATGAAAATATTGGAAAACAGTGAGAAAACGCCTAATTTTTTGCATTAAATTGATGCAAAATCATGTATAAATGTGTTTTAAGAGTTATTTTGTCAGTGGATGTTGTCAGCACATGTGTTGTGTGTATCTGGAATGCATTTATTGACAGCCTACCCAACCCACTGAGGATTTGAGGAAAAAAAACATTTTTCTGATAAAAAATAAAGGGTGCATTTTTTCGCAATATTTCCGGCAGAGCAGACCCTCCAATTATTGGTTCTTAGGGTCAAAGTTAACAGAAAAAACACAAATAAAAAGTATGGCAGACCATGTCAGGTTCAACCCATTTTATTGAGCTTTTGAGACTTTGGGTCCCCGACTGTACAATAATCATGCTGTCTAATCAGCATCTTGATATGCCACACCTGTGAGGTGGATGGAGATGGTGGATAAAGCATTTGTACTGAATCATTTTGGAGATTTTCCAAAGTAAGATTCCCACATTTGTGCCTTGAAATGAAGTGTGCAAGTGTAGGTGGCCTGTCAGCAGCATGTGGTTCACAGACTGAAACAATGTTTCCACATTTATTTTCATATGTGCTTTGCTATAACCTGATTGTTTACTTACCCTTTCATTTTATTCTGTAGAATTATCACGGGCGTCAGTTTGGTTTGAAATGTGCTGGGGACAGAGACATTCATATTTTTTTCTCTTTCGCGCTGGTCATGTTTTGAATGATGTTTTCCAGGGACCTGTAGCCTACTATGAAGCAAGTTTAACATTAATCTATGCCCCCAACACCGTGTTCTCACTAGGTGAAATGACGTCACTTCATAACGTTCCCATGGCAACAAGGGGAAATGGCTGCTCTCGTGTTAAGTAAACGCAACATTTTTCATCTTTCTGCTGAGATATATGGGACTTTTTTGCAACGAAAATGCGGGTCTACGTAATTCCCTCCACTGAAAATCTATAGGCCCTATAGGCTACCATTCATAAAAATATCCATCAGGGAATGTTGACGGGGTTGTCAGTCTAAATGTTTTAACTTTTAAGAGCGCACCTCTCTCTCTCTCTCTCTCTCTCTCTCTCTGTCTGTCTCTCTCTCTCTCTCTCTCTCTCTCTCTCTCTGTCTGTCTCTCTCTCTCTCTCTCTCTCTCTCTCTCTCTCTCTGTCTGTCTCTCTCTCTCTCTCTCTCTCTCTCTGTCTCTCTCTCTGTCTGTCTCTCTCTCTGTCTCTCTCTCTGTCTGTCTCTCTCTCTCTCTGTCTCTCTCTCTGTCTCTCTCTCTCTCTGTCTCTCTCTCTCTCTGTCTGTCTCTCTCTCTCTGTCTCTCTCTCTGTCTGTCTCTCTCTCTCTCTCTCTCTCTCTCTCTCTCTCTGTCTGTCTCTCTCTCTCTCTCTCTCTCTCTCTCTGTCTCTCTCTCTGTCTGTCTCTCTCTCTGTCTCTCTCTCTGTCTGTCTCTCTCTCTGTCTCTCTCTCTCTCTCTGTCTCTCTCTCTCTCTGTCTCTCTCTCTCTCTGTCTGTCTCTCTCTCTCTGTCTCTCTCTCTGTCTGTCTCTCTCTCTCTCTGTCTCTCTCTGTCTCTCTCTCTCTCTGTCTCTCTCTCTCTCTCTCTCCCTGCGCACCAAGCTCTCTCTTTTTCTTCTTCTTTTTACTCACTAACTCCACCCATTCAGTCTATGGATCTTCTAAGAACGGTGACGCCGTTATCAATGGAGCTTTTACCCCGGTTGATCTCTGATCTCCATCCTGCTCCCGACCAGGTCAGGTGTTCAGCAGGAGTTACCACGGCGACGAACCCGGTACCAACTAATCCACCGTCGTGGTACAGAAAACCCTGGTTGGACCTGAAGTTACCTCGTTATCTTGCTTCAGTACAGGCCCATGTAGCTTACTAATGTAAATAAATAAAAAATGTATTCAAAAATGCGATGATGTCCGACTCGTTGTACATAGTTCCAACGCTCCTCATGTACAGTAAGTGCCGGTATCTTATATGTGTTATGAACTTTATTTTTTTTAAACTAAATTGGCTCGAGGTTTAAAAAAAAAAAAGTGGTGGGTACAAAATGACTCGTGACAAAATCCCGAAATCGACGACTATGAGAATTATACACTACAGTAGACCACCCAGATCAGGTTGCTTCTGAAGGGGACTGTGTTTGCCAAAGTGAAGTGGTTAACACATGCTGCTGACAGGCCACCTGCACACTTCATCTCAAGGTACAAATGCGGGAATCTTACTTTGGAAAATCTCCAAAATGATTCAGTACAAATGCTTTATTTTTAGTCTGTATGTAGTTAGAGATGTCCTGAAATCAAATATCATTTGCAAACAGCATATTCAATTTTTTACTTTCTTAAAAAATATGTAGCTTTACTTAGAATTATTAAAAGTATGATTGTGTGAATTTAAAATATACTATAATGTAGAAAGACATGAATGTATTGTATTGAATGTAATTGTTTATCCAGTGAAATAAGTGATTTAGCAGGGGGTTGAACACTTAATGTCTGAGCCAATAGAATAGCCTCTAGGTGGGGCTGCGACTGGTCTAATCTTATATTTGGTTTTATTCGAAGAGTTATTGTAGTGTTTAAATAGGGGTTTGCATAACAAACATTTCAACTGCCAACTACACGTACCTTGTGGATTAACTAATAAAGCTTTCTTCTTTATATATATGAATATATATATTAGAGGTGCAACAATGAATCAATTAATCGATTAGTTATCAACTATTAAATTAATCGGCAACTATTTTGCTAATCGATTAGTAATTTTTTTATTTAAAAAAATAAGATTTCTCTGATGTCAGCTTGTTAGATGTGAATATGTTCTAGTTTCTTCTCTCATCTGGGACAGTAAACTGAATATCTTTGAGTTGTGGACAAAACAAGACATTTGAGAACGTCACCTTGGGCTCTTTGGAAAAACACTGATCCACATTTTTCACCATGTTTTGACATTTTATAGATCTAACAACTAATCAATTAATCGAGAAAATAATCAACAGATTAATCTATGAAAATAATCGTTAGTTGCAGCCCTAATATATATATATATTAGCTATACATGTGACAATTTTTTTTAAATCATGAGTGCATGATTCACAGACTGCTGCCAACCATAGAGTTGAAAGGGGAGAATACTTTAGTAAATTCATTAAGGGCTTTTTTCAAGATGCTTTTATTAAAAAATATTCCGTTACATTGCAATTGGATCGACAGGCGTCGGACTACAAAGATGGAGGCGGTTGGTTTAATCCAGAGATTTGCCTCCCCTTCAGATATCCATTTTCTGGTGCCACTCTGGTGGATTGTGACGGGTTTAAAGAAATAGAAACCAGCTAGAGCCGAGGAGATGCTCTGGGTACGAGACTAGATCCACAGGGATCCAATATGACGTTAAGAAAAACCTCGCAATGGATTATTTTTATTTTATAGGTGCTGTGACACCTCCAGGCTTACTTGCTGACTATGGACTGTGTTGACTGTATGCATATCACAAAGTTGTCTTAGATATTACGAAAGATATACAACTCAACGGAAACAATGAAAACAAACATGAGTCCTTAAAGAAAGATGCAGTTACCACACAGCCTAACACTTTGTAGCCAATGCAAGAGTTACATTTACGGTTTATTCATTTTTTTTAAAGCAGCAGGCAAAAAAATATTAAAAAAAATATACGTAAGAGAATAAATCTACATGTGGAGAGTCAGTTGTCTCTGCAAAGTGCCAACATGGTTCCTACGGTTCAGAGTGACTCAAGCAGCCTCAGACAGACACCTGAAAAGGGCTGTGGAGCCAGCTGGAAGCAGGCCGCGGCCAGCTTCTTCCTCAGGTGCAGCAAGAATTGGCTTTAACCTGATCAAAGCCAAATAACGGAGAATAGCAGCTGGTGCATTACAAATGCTGCAACACAGCTATCACTCACAAACCTAACAAACTTACAGGTTGGAATAACTTTAGTGTGTGCTTCCTGCATGTATGCAGCGTCTCAAATCTTGTCCGACATACTACATACTGATTCTAAACAGGTTTTCACCATGCACGGAAAAGTGACAAAAATAAGGTTTAGTCAAACCACAGTACCCGCACTAAATGCAGTTCATTTTTAAGTGAGCAGTTGATGCACACCATTCTCCCCCAAAGGAACTGCAAGAGCTGCTTACAGCTGATAAACGCCAATATCAATGGAGGGTGGTGAGAACTTTCAAAAAAAATATGGGAAAAACGTTTTACTTAGGAGAAATTTTTAATATCTTTGAAGTTCAATTGGCAGCTTTACAAAATTGCAGTTTGATTTACACACATATTCCCATTTAAGTAATAAAAGTATCGAAACATTTTGTATACTACACGCTAAAACTGACGAATAGTATACTTTGTACTGTGTAGAATGAGTATGTAGTCTGGGACATAACTTCACAGAGCACGCTGTGCCTCAGTCATGATACGCTTCCTGGTGTGTACTTCGTCTTCTCATTGCAACCTGGAGCACCACACCCTTGTTTTGACTTTTTAAACATGGCTATTTTTGGTTTGAATCGGGCCCAAGGTGTCGGTGGACAGCTGTAACAGTTACATATGGTTTCTACTAACACAAGTGGAAGAGGCAGGGCTCCTTGAGTATACAGAAATCAAAAACCCACAGAGCTTTAACAAAATGAGAAATGAGGGGAGATCAGTAGCTGGGTCATGTAATGACCATACAGAGGGCCAAAGTGACTCAACAGTAAGACTATGCAGACATGTCAGCAGGGCTATTGCGTCGGTGTCCATATGGATCTCCCACATGCCAAAGACATGAACCCCAGAGCAAAACCCCAAAAGACGTTGGACACAAACACCAGGAACATGTCATACATGCATTTTGTTGTGTGACTACAGCACAATGAATCACCACGCCAATACACTTTGACCCCAAGGATGTGAAGACCTTTTAAATACTGTTAATGTTTGAACAAGAAAATGAAAAAAATACAATTATTAAAATGTTGCTGCATGGGGAGCATCAAACTATTGTACAGACTCCGAGTCAAACAGCAAAATATGTCCTCTTATAAAGACAAACTAACACAGGGAGGGACTGACACTTCCTAACGCATCCTGTACTCGGACGTCTTCGACACCTCACACAGCTGACCCTTGAAGTCGATGTCTACGGTGAAGTCCAGGTCCCTCTGCAAACCAACAGCAACCAGTCAGACAACATGCACACAGCAACCAGATGAAGCAACAGACAGTTGAAAGGGCAGCAAGTGGGGAAAGAACTTGTGAACTTGTTCTGAGAAGGAAAGCTTACATTGTTCTTGACGTTTGGCTTCATGTTGATTGTGCCAAATATCTCTTCACCAGTCTTGACAGTCAGGTAATCATCCAGGTAGAAGACCGTCTGCTTCCAGTGGGTGTAGGGTGACTCTGGGCCTGAGGGGGAGAAAGTGTGCATGAATGTCGTCTGCTGCCACAACAGAATACTTCGAGACCTGAAGGTGTTCATTCTAACAAAGTCCAGATACTAAGGAGGTGAGTAAGCGAGAAGGGTTAATAGTTCTTTTCACCCTGTGTGTTGAGCTCTCTGTTTTAGCTACAGAGTGAGACATCTCACTTCTGTTCCATCTTTGTTGGGAGTTGCACATGCTCAGTAGCTAGGTAAGGACTACTAGCCAGTCAGAAGCAGAGTATGAGGGCGTGTCCTGACAGTACCTAGGTAAGGACTACTAGCCAGTCAGAAGCAGAGTATGAGGGCGTGTCCTGACAGTACCTAGGTAAGGACTACTAGCCAGTCAGAAGCAGAGTATGAGGGCGTGTCCTGACAGTACCTAGGTAAGGACTACTAGCCAGTCAGAAGCAGAGTATGAGGGCGTGTCCTGACAGTACCTAGGTAAGGACTACTAGCCAGTCAGAAGCAGAGTATGAGGGCGTGTCCTGACAGTACCTAGGTAAGGACTACTAGCCAGTCAGAAGCAGAGTATGAGGGTGTGTAGCATCTACTTTTTTTTTTTTTTTTTTACACAATTATCAATATCAAAACAAATATAACTGATATATATTTTATCATACAATAAGTGAGAAAAGCCCGCACTGCACTAACACAGACTTTAGGATCAGCACCCAGGCTGAGAATCTCACGGCATTCGCAGGGATACCATTCCTCGAGCAACACATATGGAATTTCCGTGTCAATAACTAATCATCTTTTTGTTGGAGCCAATACTGATTACTTTTGCAATAGCAATAATGTGAAGAGAATAAAGGCCAGCGCTAACAGAGCCTTAGTTGTCGAGTTGCGAGGTACACCCACACAAGACGCCCACCTAGTGGAGGACAGTCTGGGACAAAAGAAGTACATTTCCAGGAGAAAGCCTGACAGCCGTGGCTCAGGATGTGCGTTGCCCTTCACAAAATCCACAAAATTTTCTTCGATCGTTGGGAGAATTAACGATCGACTATCGATTAATCACATTTTTATATTAAAATTCATTATTTAACTTTTTATAATGAAAATACAGCGTGTTTTTCCTGGATGAGATCTTAATTACAAGAAGAACAACTTGTGCCAGTTAAACTGGAGGTTAGGATAAACTTGAAGATAGGGATGGGGCCGATCCGATCCAGTATCGGTATCGGGACCGATACCAGCGAAATTCAGGTATCGGATTTTCCCGATCCAACCTGCGGAGATTTCCGATACCACGAGCCATGTCTGCACTTTAACGTTGTCTGCTGAAATGACAAAGTGATTCCTGCAGGTTCCGGCTGGTTGGCTGGCTGGCTGCAAACTGTGGAGTACATTTCCTGAACGGAGGCGCGGCTCAATGAGACACGGAGTTATGAGACACGTCCCCGCTCAGGAAGTCCATTCCGCAGTTTGCAGCCAGCTAGCAGGATTGTAGCATGAGCAGCATTGTGGCTAGCTCAATGCTATCCTGTGTGTCCGCTGTTTGGAAATACTTCACAGTGGAAACACCGCAGAGCAAGACAGCAACATGCAAAAACAAAACAGGACTTTCACAATCGTCTGTCCCGGGGTTGTCGCTGGCGTGTGGCGCTTCATTTCCCCGTTGTTGCGTCCCCCAGAGACCGCGGATCGTGTCCCGACGGCCGCTGTTTCAGAGCAGCCGCTGCGCAGCCGTGAAAACAGAGGTGTGTGTGTGTGTGTGTGTAACTAAGTGTGCGTGTAAGATTTTTACAGTTATTGCACTTTTCTTATATTTCAGATATTTGACATTTTAAAACGTTGATTTGTTGATGCTACAAGAGCCAGTGTGCTTGATTTGCGCTGTTCACACACTGTTTTATTGATAGTGTGTGTGTGTGTGTGTGTGTGTGTGTGTGTGTGTGTGTGTGTGTGTGTGTGTGAGTGAGAGAGAGAGATTTTTACACTTGCACTTTTCTTATATTTCAAGACTCAAGTATTTGACATTTTGGGAATGTAATAAATATTGACATGACAATCAATTTGAAACCCTTACAGTTGCATATCTGTTTTCAGAATGAGATTTTTCCTGTTTTTCTGACTTCCTTTTCTGACCTTATACTTACCTCAAGTTGCCTTTTGGGACATACATGCATACGTACGTCCATATTATACTTGCCCGTTGAGGAGTTTATTTCAGCATCATATAAAATCAACAATAATGATAATAATAATATTAAAGCAAACACAGCTCTGGTATCGGAATAGTATCGGTATCGGCCGATATCCAAATTCAGGTATCGGGATCGGAAGTGAAAAAATGTGGATCGGTGCATCCCTACTTGAAGATATATGCGCTGCGGTGCTCTGAAGCAGCAGAACCTGCTGCTGCCAGCCGGCCTTCTTAAACAGAGAACCTCGTTTGTTCCAAACTAAAAAATAAAAAGAATCATGTAACTTAACCAAAAACATAATAATACTTAGATCTGACAGGTTTTGTCAAAATGTAACTCAAAACTATCCAAGGCACAGACAAAGCCTAATATAAAATAACCAGTAACTCACATACAACTTCTACACCAGTCTACTGGTTTTTGTTGAGAAAAATAAGCAGGTTGACATGATCTGGGGTCAGACGCAACCGCTACCTGGTGACCGTCAGTCCAGCCGCCGAAAACACCCGCCGGGATGCACAGGTACCTCTAACCGCTAACTTGGTCAGCCCGGGCCGGGGAACCTCATTCCGTTGTTCATAGTGAGTGTCTACCAGTCTGGTGATGGTACGTCGTGACGGAATGTGAAATGCTGGTTCCAATATCCATCTCAATGAACTTTCAGATCCCTCGGGTAATGTTCTCTGCTCGTTGTGCATCGCAGCTCCTCCGTGCTAACGCCGAGTTGATGCTAGGGATCGACCGATACGGCTTTTTAGTGCCGATGCCGATTTTTTTTTTTTTTACATCAGCCTTAGCCGATGTCCGATATGGGCTGCCGATTTTATTGAGCCAATACTGCTTTTGCCAAAATTATTATTTCCATAATCGAGCAGCCCTAGGTGTAGCCAGACTTATGTCCGTCTGCAGTGAACTCAACACCCACACAGGTGGTTGCAGTTAATCTGGCTGATTAGTCCTCTTCCCAGGACTGTGTGGGTGAGTAAAGACTGATTGACATCCGAGTCTGGTTAGCTTTGTTGCAGCCGACTAGGGCAGGACAAACTACACATGTATCATTTTTATTAAGGGTGCTCCGATTGATCAGTATCGGCCGATAATGGCTTTAAATAGTTTGATCGTGGTCTTCATAAATGCCGATCAGATGACGCACTACCAGAGCGCACTACTCGTGAGAACATTTTCAACATGGAGCTAAAATGGCGGCCTCCCTACATTCACCGGTCTGGCAGTTCTACAAGGTGTCTGAACGGCGGCAGAACAGCAGTTGGCCCGCGGCCGGCAGCAGCTACCGCTTTTAAAAAGCATCTGCCACCGGTGGTGTGCCGGCAAACGTGTTTGCGATTACGTCATTCTGACGCTTCTACTGCCTCTGGTAGAAAAGATTTGTGACCTAATAAATTCCCATCTGAGCTCCAGCCCACCTTCAACCTGAGCAGAGGTTGAATCAGCCACAATAACTGGAATCACCTGTGTGATGTTGTGTTAACACATTCGGGTTACAGACAGACCCGACTTCAGCTGAACAATCTCGTTATACAGTTTGAAACAAATTGTCCATTGAGCTTGACTAACCCGGCTAACCAGGCTAAGTTGACTAGCATGCTACAGCTGTGCGCTGCCATAACTTTAGGGGTAACGTACCGTTACAGCCCTATACCCAACTACCAATTTGGGACAGTGATACAACACTGACCAATGCAGACGGAGCTAATTAGTCCTGATCATCTGACGGTGTATCATGGTGTTAGAAAACAGACTTACTGGTGGAGAAGCCGGTCCTCTTGTGACAGCGGGTGAACTCTATGTTGAAGTAGGTGACCAAAGCATGGATGTAGTCGTTCCTCTTCACCTGCAGGCAGAACGGTGAGGTGAAGGACAGGTCCTCCAACTTCACTGTGTAGATGTCCACCTCCTGAAAGAACAAACCCACAAGCCGGATTCAGACTCGTACAGAAAACACATCTGCACTAAAGGACACATACCCACTTGCCCCGGTCTGATTTGAGAAGAATAAACCAGATATGCATCCACTCACCTTGATGAGACAGGCGCTACTGACCAGCTGCTTTGGGTCCACCACATCAACCAGGGGTTCCTTGATTGCCACCTCCTTGATGCATGACATATCAAAACCATACACATTCTCCCACCCTGACAGACAAACACACAGACCAGTCAGTTCACTGAAAACACATGTGGATTACAGCCAGTGGTGTCCAGTACTGTGCACCATAGCGGTGTTCAAATGGTTGAACTAATAAGTCAAATAACTCTTGATTGGAATGGAAACCTAAATGTGTTAGGAGCACAAACCCTACGCTCTTTCACAGCATAGAGCTGGACACTACTGCAAGTTTCCTTAAATCCCAGTATCACAGATGACATATCCACTGAAAAACTCCAGATCCAAGTCTAGCCAATGAATGAAAGACTACTCACAGTGGATTTTGTAGTCCTTGTACTGCCTGTCTTCAATAGCAGTGACATAAAGGGTTGCCCTGTCTGGGAAAATGAGTCCATCTGGCTTCTGTCAGAGGGGGAAATAAAAAACAGTCAGACTCACGGGTGTGTGACAGACAACCAAAATTCAGTTGCAGCATTATATGCAATGCATTATTGTATTGACATCTGTACCAACTTATTAAAAATGAATTGGTCATGCCCAATCTTAAATAAAAAAGTCAGGAATCGCTGATGGAAACTTAGTGTGCAAAATTGTTGGCAGCAGGGTGAACTGTGAACCCAGAGGGTTGTAATTTTACTGAATACCTATTTAATGGGATGCTGGGAAATGACCTGTACATGTGATTGAAGAATGTGCAGCTAAATGCATTGCATAGTAAATTGGC
Organism: Gymnocephalus cernua; assembly: GCA_023631565.1. Taxonomy (NCBI): domain Eukaryota; kingdom Metazoa; phylum Chordata; class Actinopteri; order Perciformes; family Percidae; genus Gymnocephalus; species Gymnocephalus cernua. The sequence continues at coordinate 32,380,112 of CM042441.1, read as the reverse complement.
ACACTTTAGCTCAACTACTCTTATAAATGTTCCAATCTTTTGCAAACCTAGTTAGTCTATACCCTGAGTTTAGGAATTGGATTAAGTACTAGGAATTAATATCTGGTTAAAGTGCAAGAAGCATTCAATCACAGAACTCAAATTTTACTATTACCAAACTAAAACCTTGTCCAAAACAAATATCACATTCAGATCGTGGTACTGTAGTATTTACAGACATCCACCATACACAGCTGAATTATTCCAGTTTAGAGTAACAAAGTTGAAATAAGTCAAATTAAAAGCCTTAAACATATCAAATTGCATAATTCACAGGTGACAACTCCTGTGTTTGGGTTGAGAAACACTGAGGATAGACATACCAGCCACTTGTCCCTGGCATAAATGACTGTGTTGAGCATGGACTCATAGAAGAGGCAGTAGCCCATCCACTCTGAGATGATGATGTCTACTCCATCCACGGGCAGGTCCACCTCCTCCACCTTCCCCTTGATGATGGTCACAACTGGAGACACAAGAGGTCATGAGCTACATCACTACTTCCACTCCCTTATCCCCATGTGACTAACAATACATTTTAAAACCCTACATGTGTACACATTCTCTGAACTCACCATCATCCATCTTGTTGGCCTTGACAATTTTCACAGCGTAGTCTGAGATGCTGCTGCACTCTATCTATTAAGACAAAGACCCACATTTGAATTCACACTTTCCTTTCTTATGCCACTATATAGAAGCAATTACCATTGGTCAAACCTTACTAACTAGTAGTCCAGCCAATAGAAATGCATAAATTGATTGTATCGGATATAGCACAACACATACCCCTATAACCTTCTTGGCTCCAGCTTTGGCAGCAAACATGCAGAGGATGCCTGTCCCGCTGCCCACATCCAGCACCACCTTGTCCTTAAACAGATGCTTGTTGTGGAACATGGAATTGCGATAGGTCAGAGTGCGAACCTCATCTTTCAACATCTCCTACAGGTGCAGCAAAGGCCCAACAATAGCACGTGGGTTAGAATATTGTGACACAAAAGGGATAAACTATACAGTTTAATAGTGCAGTTGGTTTAATTTATATACATTTTTTAAATTACCTCGTGGATGCCAAAGTGGGCGTATGAGTCAAAGTAGTAGTCCTTTGATGTCATATCTTCGGCTGCAGGCTTGGCTGAGCTCTCCCCCTGAGAAACCTCAACAGAGAGACACACGGTTACAACCTGAAGCAAGCTTGGCTTTAGTACTGGGTTTAAGGTCCAACGATGTAGTGTAAAGATTTGTATTCTCAACTCACTCATTAATTAATTTAGCTTACATAGAGGGCACAGCAGATCACAAAACCAAGCAGATAAAACAGCAGCATTAAAGTAAAAAGGCAAAGCTAAAACTAACTCCATGAAAAGATTTGTGATAAGCAACGTTATCACATCTTAAGTTATCTCACTAATGAAGCTTCCTTTAACAAATGCCCCCTACCGTCGCCATGAATAAAGAAGCAGCTTTGATGAGATTTAGGCGACAAGAAGCTGCATCAGTAAAATAACTTCACCAATAATTACAGACCCAAGAGTTTGGAATAAGTTCAAAGAGGATTAACAGTCAACTACACCATTTATAGCTTACAAACCACACAACGTAAAATCATGATCCTTCGAATCAACCCATCCTGCACACACGTGTAGGTAACGTTATACCGGTCTTTAATACTAAGGGCATCCAGAGAAGATAAATGATAAAAACTAACGTTAACCTGTAAGAAAACTTGAATGTAGCTGTAGCGCAAAGCCTTAACTGTTAATGTGCTGGGACTAAGTTACCCGCTTTTGTCAGTGAATGAGGCCCGCCTCCCCCGCAGCACAAAAGATGTGAGCACATGGTTGATAGTAACGTTACTCTGATGCGATCTTGGCCTTCCTTAAGATTGCCACAGACAAACCTTCAGTATCAACTAACGTTACCCACTCATTACAAGTGTCAAAATCACACCTAATTGGCAGACTTAATTGCCAGGGGCTTTTGACTCGATAGAGTCAATTAACGTTTACAAGCGTTACCTAAAGTTACAAAATGTTAACGTGCTATGCTACCAATTAACGTTAGCCGACCAACAAGAAATCATAACGTTAGATAGCCAAGTCATCAGATTTGATGTTGATGTCGCTAATAAACCAAAACGCAGTGGAAAGTGTGCCATTGCTTACAGCAACCCGACAGGGGAACGTTGTTTAACAGCGGGCGGACGAGGCAGCATCCATACATGAGGTAGCTAGCTAGCTAGATAACGTTAAGTAAGCTAACTCGGTAGCTAACACGTTAGTCCCCATGCGGTCCCAAAGGCCGGCTGGCTGTGGCACAAAGTAAAACACCGTGTCTGCAGACATAGCTAACGTTGAGTCCACAACATTTCACACTTGGTCATCAATTGAAATGGCCAAAAACATATGGAAAGTGTATAAATCTTGTCTTAGCTACGTCCGATATGCGAACCTAGCTAAATGAATGAGCCGCAGGGAAGCTGCATCACACAAGTAACGTTAGGCTAACGTTGGCTAGCTTAAGTTAAAATGGATGCATCACGAGCTGGCGCAAATGTAATGACAACACACCAATTGTTTTACACTGTTACAATTTACAACCTCTTTCCTTGAATAAATGAAAATGTGCGTTCATGATGGAGAAAAGGGGAAATTAGGAGTGTATTGTATGTCCTATTGTAACCGCTTACCTCCATCCTCTCTGCTGGCGCCGCCATTTCGATCTTCTGTTATCTGCGACTGCTGCTGTTTCTTCTTCAATGAGGTTTTATGTTGGAATCCACGATGTTGCTTCCTGCTCCTTCTTCTTTCTGTTTAATGGCAGTTGGGGACTAGCGTTTAAGGTGCATTACCGCCACCTAACGTTACTAGTTGCCGGGCAGTAGGGAGAAATTAACTTTTTTTTGTACAGTCTTGTGAGTGAGTGATTTCGGCCACTGTTAGGGCTGCACAAATAATCGCAATTTTATCGAAATCGCAATATGGACTAGTGCAATATTCAAATCGCAGAGGCGGCACAATATTTGTTGAAGGCAAAATATGTGTCAAACCATTCTGAATGAAGTGCTGCAGAGACTGCCATCCTATCCTACAGACTAAAGTAAACATATTTGTTTGGTACAGATTCTCGTAAAAATCACACTATAATAACTTTATTTTTAATGTTAATACTTTTTATAAAAATGAGAGTAATGATACAAACATTATCATTCCCTCCGATATCGCAATTGCAATATCAGTCAAAATAATCGCAGTTAGATATTTCCTCATATCGTGCAGCCCTAGACATAAAAAAAATTAACTAAAGAATTGTGAGGTAGTGTAGGTCTTATACATTCATTTAGCATTGAGGAAGGAAAATATACATCCTTGCTTGAGTTTTAAAATAAACTGGGTTAATGGAGATAATTCAGTTTTTTTCTTTTGTTTTCTCCCAGTCCTTATGGAAACTGGTCCAAACTCCAGCTACAGCAATGGCAGAATGTGGTAGAATGTGTCAGAATGTGGTTAACTTAAGCAATGGGGCTGCTATGTCAGTCTGCAGTCTACCTACTTACTGTCATATAGCCTGTCAAAGACCATAGGTGATGTTGATGCATAGCCTATTTAGGCTATTGCTCACTACATTAAACAAGTTCCATGAAGTAAGTCCACAGGCAGTAAAAAAAAACTATTGGTAGTCTTCAATGGAAACAGTAGGCTACATTAAATGTTTGTGTGTTATGTTTACCTGTTCATTCCAGAAAAAGCAGAACGAACACATTTACACCACAGTTGTATTGACATAATATGTTTATGCTACTGTTGCCAGCGTCCATCCATCCATCCATCCATCGTCGTCCGCTTATCCGTGGTCGGGTCGCGGGGGGAGCAGCTCCAGCAAGGGACCCCAAACTTCCCTTTCCCGAGCCACATTAACCAGCTCTGACTGGGGGATCCCGAGGCGTTCCCAGGCCAGGTTGGAGATGTAATCCCTCCACCTAGTCCTGGGTCTTCCCCGAGGCCTCCTCCCAGCTGGACGTGCCTGGAACACCTCCCTAGGGAGGCGCCCAGGGGGCATCCTTACCAGATGCCCCAACCACCTCAACTGCCTCCTTTCGACGTGAAGGAGCAGCGGCTCTACTCTGATGACTGAGCTTCTCACCCTATCTCTAAGGGAGACGCCAGCCACCCTCCTGAGGAAACCCATTTCGGCCGCTTGTACCCTGGATCTCGTTCTTTCGGTCATGACCCAACCTTCATGACCATAGGTGAGGGTAGGAACGAAAACTGACCGGTAGATCGAGAGCTTTGCCTTCCGGCTCAGCTCTCTTTTCGTCACAACGGTGCGATAAACTGAATGTAATACCGCCCACGCTGCGCCGATTCTCCGACCAATCTCCCGCTCCATTGTCCCCTCACTCGCGAACAAGACCCCAAGGTACTTAAACTCCTTCACTTGGGGTAAGGACTCATTCCCTACCTGGAGAAGGCACTCCATCGGTTTCCTGCTGAGAACCATGGCCTCAGATTTAGAGGTGCTGATCCTCATCCCAGCCGCTTCACACTCGGCTGCAAAACGATCCAGTGAGTGCTGAAGGTCACAGGCCGATGATGCCATCAGGACCACATCATCTGCAAAGAGCAGCGATGAGATCCCGAGCCCACCGAACTGCAACCCCTCCCTACCACGACTACGCCTCGATATCCTGTCCATAAATACTACGAACAGGATTGGTGACAAAGCGCAGCCCTGGCGGAGGCCAACCCTCACCTGAAACGTGTCCGACTTACTGCCGAGAACCCGGACACAGCTCTCGCTTTGGTCATACAGAGATTGGATGGCCCTGAGAAGGGCAACCAAGACAGCCCCTCCACACCCGCCTGGCGCCTCACACCCTGGGCAACTCCGGAGAAGAAAAGAGTCCAACCCCTCTCCAGGAGTACGGTTCCAGAACCGAGACTATGCGTAGAGGTAAGCCCCACCAGATCCAACTGGTAGCGCTCCACCTCACGCACAAGTTCCGGCTCCTTCCCCCACAGCGAGGTGACATTCCATGTCCCCAGAGCCAGCCTCTGCTGCCCGGGTCTGGTCCGTCGAGGCCCCTGACCTTCACCGCCACCTGTGTGGCAGCGCACCCGACCCCAGCGGTTCCTCCCACAGGTGGTGGGCCCATGGGCTGATGCCAGCGTGTTGCCAGCGTGGGCTGTTGCCAGCGTGGGGCTAAGAAAACCATGGAGACCATGAGGACCAACCTTGGTGTGGATGATATCTGGGTTGTATTGAGAACCTTCTCTGATACCAGTGAGAGCAGTGCCAGAGGTCCTCCACATCCACTGCAGTAGAATGTCTAAGGAGGTTAGCAGCTTCCTCCTCGGACCTGCACCACCCACATGTCATTACTGCCCTCCACACTGCAGTACCTGCCTCCCCTGGCACTGCAGGTGACTGCCCCCCACAATACAGTACCTGCTTCAGCCAGTGCTGCAGGTGACTGCCCCCCACACTGCAGTACCTGCCTTCCCCCAGCACTGCAGGTGACTGCCCTCCACAATGCTGTACCTGCCCCAGCCAGCGCTGCAGGTGACTGCCCCCCACAATGCATTACCTGCCTTAGCCAGTGCTGCAGGTGACTACTCTCCACACTGCAGTACCTGCCTTCTGCAGTGCTGCAGGTGACTGCCCTTCAGACTGCAGTACCTGCCTCAGCCAGCACTGCAGGTGACTGCCCCCACACTGCAGTACCTGCCTCAGCCAGTGCTGCAGGTGACTGCCCCCCACACTGCAGTACCTGCCTCCCCCAGTGCTGCAGGTGACTGCCCCAAACACTGCACTATCTGCCTCCCCCAGCGCTGCAGGTGACTGCCCCCCACAATGCAGTACCTACCTCAGCCAGCACTGCAGGTGACTGCTCCCCACACTGCAGTACCTGCCTCAGCCAGCACTGCAGGTGACTGCTCCCCCACACTGCAGTACCTGCCTCAGCCTGCACTGCAGGTGACTGCTCCCCACACTGCAGTACCTGCCTCAGCCAGCACTGCAGGTGACTGCTCCCCCACACTGCAGTACCTGCCTCAGCCTGCACTGCAGGTGACTGCTCCCCACACTGCATTACCTGCCTCATCCAGTGCTGCAGGTGACTGCTCCCCCACACTGCCGTACCTGCCTCAGCCAGTGCTGCAGGTGACTGCCCCCCATGCTGCATTACCTGCCTCCTCCAGTGCTGCAGGTGACTGCTCCCCACACTGAAGTAAGTACATACAGCCCTGGAAAGTATGCCCTTGGAAAGTATGTACTGTTGCATGCAGTATGCATACCATTGGGACCAGAGATTGTATATAAAGAGGTTGGGACATACTACTTGTGCTGAGTACTGTTCTTGGTGGCCTGCTTGAATACTGCAAAATCCAACCAGATGCAGTAGTACATCCTGTTTGTTTTTTTACACTAGTGCATTGCCTGATCCAACAATGCTTGTTGTCACACATCCAGAGGTGCCTCGGCTGAATGGGAAGTTGTTCTGGCCCTCCTTCTTGAAGGCTGTCTCAAAGCTCTTATTCCTGCCTCAAGGAGCTAGGGGGGATTTATGAGGAGCTATGAGCAAGGATACAGAGAGCAGCCTTCCTGGAATCCGTGCAGCTGAAAGCGGTTGCTAACTACGCCCACACAGCTGACATATTAATGTGACACATCAGAGGAAAGGACGTCTCATCCCTCTAAAACACATTTGCTTGTTTCCTCTCTCCAACTATGATTTCCTACCTCTCTCTCTCCCATGCTGCCTCAGTGGGACGGACTAAGACGCAAGGAAGGGAAGCAAGTGGAGGAGCCGGGGATGCAATTTAAGGGAAGGGAGAAGCAACTCAGGTTGTAGTAGGCGGAGTGGCCCGGGTGGAGGAAGGAGGGAGCCCGGCTCAGCCTTCTGGGGAAGCCGCTTATAGACCATTTCACTGTTGTAAACATAAACACTCTAAATGGCTCCATGTTGCAGTGTATGACATCAACTGACAGGAAGTTAACAAGGGGACAGGCTGGTTCCTAGCAGTCGAATTCCTTTGAAAAGGTCTATATACAGCGTGCAGAGCGGCCGGAGAAAGTGTCAGCAACAAAACTACCTCTCTGCAGGAAATTCAAAACGCTAAGTTCATTAGGTCCACAGCAATACACCCACTAATTTCTGGCATACTAAAAACTATGGTAGTATAGGTATTGGGACTATTGACTGTAAATATTAATATTAACAGTCTATGATTGGAACGAATATTAAAATTGAACCTGATTGAACCAGAGACAGTTAAAGAAGATTGAACGTGCCCCTGGCTATACTGACCCACAATCCTTTGCGCAGCAAACTGAGGCAAAGTTCAAGGCGCAATGAATGTTATGACCAAGCATTTTGTTCCACTTGATTGCATACTGCAAGCAACATCGCTTTGTTACTCGAAGTAAAAAGATTAAAGAAACCAGGCGATATTATAGCAGTACACTACCACTGGACCAATCAGCACTAGGCTGCACTCAGTCCAAGGAAAGGAGCGTACGCGTGCACGGGTGCGTCGCGCGGTCACGCTGTTGTCACGAGCCTTATCCAAGCCGTGGAGTGGAGGCTGGAGAATTAAAACGGACATCAATTATACAGCACATTTTATCTACCACATTGATTGCGTGATAAAGAGAGCCGGGCTATAATTTCATATCGCTGGTTGGCTATTAAGACCGTCTGTGTTATTCCGGTCAACCCGTGATGTATTCCAGTATTTGAATGATATTGCTAGCCAGCTAGCTAGCTGTTAAGCTAGCTTTACGGTGCTTGACTCGAAGTAACGTTATATTTTCGGACCATATTTTCATTAAGACATCTGACGGAATTCATCTGAGAGACACCCAAGTGGTCGGCGGTTTTAACTTTAGTGAATGATTACAGTAACGTCAGGTGTTATGCGCGTCGGTTGTAATCCTAGCTAGCTGGATAAGGATTGAATGAAATAACGTTAGCTTCCCAGAGCCTGCGGAAACGAACCAGTTAACAGGGATAAGGTTAAGTTCTCCTGCTGCTGCTGCTGCTGCTGCTTGGTCCACCGCCATCCAGCTAATCTAGCAAATGCTATCCGAGCTAGCCTCCCACAAGCATACAGTGAGTTTAGTAGGTCAATCATAAAGGTGTAGCGAACGACTGGATCTGCGAAGAAGCTATAGCTAGCGTTACTACTAAACGTCAAGTTGGCCATCTTCCACTCCAGCCCAGTGTTAAGCTGACCGACGGATAACGTTAACGTAAGGCCGTAGTGAGGACAGAAACCTGCAAAAATGCCGGCTGTGTCGAAAGGAGATGGAATGCGCGGATTAGCCGTTTTCATTTCGGACATAAGAAATTGTAAGTGACATTTTCTTTCATTCTGGTTACTGATTTGTGTCATTTAATAGTGAATAGTGTCAGTTGACTTTACTCTAGTTGCTGGTTGTAACTTTACCCTTTAACGTGGTGATATGACGTGAAATGAAAGAGCACTAATTGCCTGTACGTGTATAGTTTTTACTAGCCTCGAACTACTCAACATTGTAACAATTATTACTCAGATGTTGCCTGTAACATGTCTGTTTTACCACCACTTACTGTAACGAAACAAAGGGTCTGATGCTAGGATACAGAAAACGAGGCCTTTTGATTTTTAAAAGTTGTCTTTGGTCAAACTGAGACCATAAATGTGTTTATTAGAAATCCAGATGTCTAAACTAATGGAAACGGAGGTTCACGATGTTTGTTATGCTATTTTGTAATGTTCAATTCCCAGTTAAAAAGCGGTGTATATGTCATTTAAAGCTGACAGCATTACAGTCCTACAGTAATAACTTTGACTGTAAGGAGAACCTCAACCTGACCCATCTTCACACTGCAGCCCCTGCCATAATCCACTTAAGCAAGCATAAGGCATCATGAAATAAATCATTGGTTATTATCAAACAAGTGATTACTGGTATGTAATAGCTACATTTGCAATAATTGTATAGATGTTCCCTTTTAATATTGTGATTTTGATTTGAACTATTTGCTGTAGGAGAAGGTTTAGCAATTGATCTGATAAATTCAATTCAACTTTATTTCAGACACACAGGTCCACATCAGTATACACATATAAAAAAACAACACAGACAAAGTATGTACATAAGTTATGTAAATTGAATTTCATAAGGTCAAAGTGATTAAAACACATGCAGACCTTTGTTCCAATGTTTCCAAAAGCAAGAAGTGTACCTTGTGTCACTCTGTGTGGGGTCAGTTAAAGCCAAATATAATTACATGTTTTGAAAAAGTTAAGTCACATACATTTTGACATAACATTTCTCAACACAGCATAAAAGGTGGGAACAATACCAATTGCACTTGTCCATCTTGACTGTTTGAGAAAGATTCTGAAAGCATCATTAAATGCCACCTGAAGATTTCTCATTTTTGCCTTACTATAGCTGCACCACAAGTGGGCTGCATGGAGTGGAGCACAGTAGGCTCTAAAAAGGGCAGTTTTAACATCATCTGTGCACATGTGAAATTTGCATGCCAGCATATTGGCTTATGCATACAGTTTGCAACACTGGCACTGCACATCATCATCATCATCACACAAATCATTTGTAATGATGTGACCCAAATATCTCACTTTGTTTACCACATTTAGTGCTTGGTTTGCCATAAAGAAGGAAGGAAAAACTTTCCCCTGATCCTCCTTGGTTTTGCAATCACAACAACACTCTTTTTAAAGTTAAATTTGATGTCATGCTGCACACCATACTGTGAGCAAACTCTAAGGAGTTGTTATAGGCCAGCACTATATGGAGACAGGACGACTAAGTCATCAGCATATGTCAGATGATTAATAACACTATCCCCCGCCATACATCTAGTTTTGCACTCATAACTTTTTAGAAAGATCATCCATATACAAATGAATTAGTCACTAAAAAGGGTGCAGATATACTCTTATCCCATCTTAACTGCATGGTTTGATGTGAGTACCAAAAGTGCAAAATCCTTATCAAATATTGGGGGACATGTCGCTGAAGTAGTTTTTTAAACAATTTCCCCTGATTAATGCGATCAAAGGCTTTTGAAGCATCCAGAAAACATAAATATTGTAGTGTTATGGCTTCTAACAATTTCCTTCAGGGCATATATATATATATATATATATATATATATATATATATATATATATATATATATATATTAGGGCTGTCAGTTTAACGCGCTATTAACGGCGATAACGCAAACCCATTTTAACGCCGACAATTTTTTTATCGGGCGATTAACACATAGACAGTTAGCTAGACAGGAAGTCAAATTACGAATCCCACTATGGCCAAGACCCGCCCTACGAAGCAGCTCGATTGGTTGGGGTTAGGAATTTTACCTTTAGTGGTTAAGGTTAGGATAGCCGATTGGTCAGGGGATAGGACCTGAACAAATGGGGTTACGTTACCTTGGACGCCTGGCCAATAGTAGTGATTGAAGGGCGGGTTTCACAGACCGTAAACTGGCCGCTGTTTGGGCTTGCTAGCCGCTTGGCTAGTAGGTTCGTCACGGCGATTAGCTTCGGAGCGAGTAGTGACTCTACAGTCAGTGAGAGAAACAAAGTGTCTCCTCTGTTCTTTCTGACCACGGTGGGAAACCTGGAGCAGGAAAACCCTCTCCTTGATTTTACGTTGGTTATGAATGAGAACGAGAACCAGGAAATGAGTCATGGGAAACCAGTCGCTATGACGACGGCTATGTCGCTGACGATGCTATGAGCCCATAGACAGTAGGAACAGCCACGCTCGCCTCAGGCATGAAGCAGTACTATCTGCAGTACTATCTGCAGTACTACCTGCAGTACTACCTGCAATGGAAAATCGAGGTAACAGTGTTACATTATGTGACAGATTATTAGCTCCAAGTGTGAATGTTAGTGTGAAATTGAACATAACGTATATGACAATGATGTTTTCAATAAAAAAAAACATTTGCACAAAGCAAGCCGATCCACTTTTCTATGTTGATAAGAGCATTAAAATGAAAAAATATAATGGGACAAAAAAAAATCAAGGGACATTTAGAATAGATAAAAATGTGTGATTAATCGTGAGTTAGCCTAACTATGACGTTAATGTGATTAATCGCGATTAAATATTTTAATCGCTTGACAGCACTAATATATATATATATATATATATATATATATATATATATATATATATATATATATATATATATATATATATATATATATATATATATATATATATATATATGTGCCATGTTTACTTTTAAAACCAAATTGATTGTCAGTGGTTATGAGGTATTCTTGAAGCCTATCCAACCAGTATCGGGTATCGATCTGATGCCCTGTGCATGTACTTGTCATAAAAATACTCCAATACTACCACACCCGATACCACCTCATAGCAATGTAACATTAACTTCTCCGTCAAGCAGGTAGGTGATGGAAGAGGAGCAATGCCAGCCGTTTGGAGTTTTTTGGCTATGAAAAAATAACAGAGGCTCTTACCCAATGCATGATTGCACTTGATGACCAGTCGTTTATAATACTGGGTTTCCACGTCTTCTCAGCGTACTGGAGCCGAGAGATTCTCAGCCGTCACCACATCACAGAAACCGTGTCTCCAAAGAAATCAGCAGCCTGTTGCCCGTAAACTTCACCACTGATATTTGGAGTAGCGGTGTTAGCCCAATGTCTGTCATCAGCTTAACGGGCATAAACATGAAGAAAGCCATATTTCAATCTGCTCAGTCTGCATGATGCGGTCCCAACACAGCGCTGTTCTAACAACTAAGGTGCTACTCTGTACATAGCCATTTGTTTTTCATAAACAGGCTGAAACAAAAGCTCTTGGTGTGTAGTCTAACTGTTTTAACTGTTATAGTTTGCCACAAGTCTTTAAATTTGGACAAAATCTTGTGAACTTACCTGCTGGGTAACCATCCTCTCTGCTAGGTCAGTAAATCCACATGGCTACTTAATATACACGTGAATGACGTCATGGGACTTTGCCTTCTGCAAAAGTGGTATTCGGTGCATCCCTAAAATAGACTTAGCAATGCTAACCAGGCTAACACTGTGGACATTAAAATAGACCTCAACCAAGTACCCAAATGTAAGTACTTGTACTTGATCTTAAAAAAAGTGGTATTGGTGCATCCCAAGCACAAACAAAGGCTGGATGCTAATAAAGGCAGACAGGAATGTTAAATTAAATACCTGACAAATACGGCTGGACAATATATCGATATTATATCAACATCAATGTATGAGGCTAGATGTCGTCTTACATTTTGGATATCGTAATATAGTGATGAGACAAGTGTTGTCTTTAACTGGTTTTAAAGGCTGCATTACAGTAAAGTGAAGGCATTTTACCCGACTGTTCTAGTTGTTCTATTATTTGCCTTTACCTGCTCAGTCATTATATCCACATTACTGGTGATTATTTATCAAAACTCTCATAGTGTTAAAGGTATAATGGAGGATTTTCCCGAATTTTAGAAAAGAACCGCCCTCTCCACTTTTTGAAAAATAATAAATAGTTATAATAAATAGTAAATAGTCTCAGTTTATATTGTCATATCTGCCAAACATATACAAACAGGGTGGAGAAATCAAAGGTTCTATTAAGGGATAAGTTAGATTTAGTTTAACAACTCCAGGTTGTTTGTCAACCTGGAATCAGATCCAAAATGGAACCAGTTATTGGAACCCATCCCTCCCTCCATCTGCTGTCTGCTATCTGTGTAGAGTTTTTACTGTAGCTGCCTGCCATAATACCTCCAGCTTTCGTACAACAATACACCCTGTAATTATTTGTTGCTGATGTTTAGTAGTTGTGGAAATACAAACCAGTACTTTCACCTTCCAAGCCGTCTTGCTCTATGGCTATTACAGGTTTTCAACGTAGTGAGTCCCAGTGGGGAAATTTAAGTGTTAACTGAAAAGTTAACTTTTGCAGAGTGGTAGCGAAGTGGCAATTGTAAAAAAGCTGGCCGTAAAACCCAGCGTTAGAATATTAGAGGGCACTGCCGCTTAGGCCTGCACGATTCGGGGGAAAGATTTTTTAGCTTAGAATTGATATTACGATTCTCTGCCATGATTTTTTTCTCATGAAGTGTAATGTTTATTGCACACATGAACTATGACAAAACAAAACAAATTGGCAATACCAAACATAGATTTATTTTGGCACCTATAGCACATTGGGCATCACCACAAGCCTGTAAACATAGAGGCTTCAATGAATGAAGAAAATAAAGTACATACTGGCCATTTAAGTACAGTAGGCTACCAAAAATAGTGACATAACACACTGAACTGAATATGGCTCTGATACAGGCTCTGTCTGAACTAAATATGGCTCTGATACAGGCTCTGTCTGAACTAAATATGGCTCTGATACAGGCTCTGTCTGAACTAAATATGGCCCTGATACAGGCTCTATCTGAACTAAATATGACCCTGATACAGGCTCTATCTGAACTAAATATGACCCTGATACAGGCTCTATCTGAACTAAATATGACCCTGATACAGGCTCTATCTGAACTAAATATGACCCTGATACAGGCTCTATCTGAACTAAATATGGCTCTGATACAGGCTCTATCTGAACTAAATATGGCCCTGATACAGGCTCTATCTGAACTAAATATGACCCTGATACAGGCTCTATCTGGACTAAATATGGCCCTGATACAGGCTCTATCTGAACTAAATATGGCCCTGATACAGGCTCTATCTGAACTAAATATGGCCCTGATACAGGCTCTATCTGAACTAAATATGGCCCTGATACAGACTCTATCTGGACTAAATATGGCCCTGATACAGGCTCTATCTGAACTAAATATGACCCTGATTCAGGCTCTATCTGAACTAAATATGGCCCTGATACAGGCTCTATCTGAACTAAATATGACCCTGATTCAGGCTCTATCTGAACTAAATATGACCCTGATTCAGGCTCTATCTGAACTAAATATGGACCTGATACAGGCTCTATCTGAACTAAATATGGCCCTGATACAGGCTCTATCTGAACTAAATATGGCCCTGATACAGGCTCTATCTGAACTAAATATGACCCTGATACAGGCTCTATCTGAACTAAATATGGCTCTGATACAGGCTCTATCTGAACTAAATATGGCCCTGATACAGGCTCTATCTGAACTAAATATGACCCTGATACAGGCTCTATCTGAACTAAATATGACCCTGATACAGGCTCTATCTGAACTAAATATGGCTCTGATACAGGCTCTATCTGAACTAAATATGGCCCTGATACAGGCTCTATCTGAACTAAATATGGCTCTGATACAGGCTCTATCTGAACTAAATATGGCCCTGATACAGGCTCTATCTGAACTAAATATGACCCTGATACAGGCTCTATCTGGACTAAATATGGCCCTGATACAGGCTCTATCTGAACTAAATATGGCCCTGATACAGGCTCTATCTGAACTAAATATGGCCCTGATACAGGCTCTATCTGAACTAAATATGGCCCTGATACAGACTCTATCTGGACTAAATATGGCCCTGATACAGGCTCTATCTGAACTAAATATGACCCTGATTCAGGCTCTATCTGAACTAAATATGGCCCTGATACAGGCTCTATCTGAACTAAATATGACCCTGATTCAGGCTCTATCTGAACTAAATATGGCCCTGATACAGGCTCTATCTGAACTAAATATGGCCCTGATACAGGCTCTATCTGAACTAAATATGGCCCTGATACAGGCTCTATCTGAACTAAATATGGCCCTGATACAGGCTCTATCTGAACTAAATATGACCCTGATACAGGCTCTCTCTGAACTAAATATGGCTCTGATACAGGCTCTATCTGAACTAAATATGGCCCTGATACAGGCTCTATCTGAACTAAATATGGCCCTGATACAGGCTCTTTATGAACTAAATATGACCTTGATACAGGCTCTATCTGAACTAAATATGGCCCTGATACAGGCTCTATCTGAACTAAATATGGCCCTGATACAGGCTCTATCTGAACTAAATATGGCCCTGATACAGGCTCTATCTGAACTAAATATGGCCCTGATACAGGCTCTATCTGAACTAAATATGGCCCTGATACAGGCTCTATCTGAACTAAATATGGCCCTGATTCAGGCTCTATCTGAACTAAATATGGCCCTGATACAGGCTCTATCTGAACTAAATATGGCCCTGATTCAGGCTCTATCTGAACTAAATATGGCCCTGATACAGGCTCTATCTGAACTAAGTATGGCCCTGATACAGGCTCTATCAGAACTAAATATGGCCCTGATACAGGCTCTATCTGAACTAAATATGGCCCTGATACAGGCTCTATCTGGACTAAATATGGCCGTGATGCAGGCTCTATCTGAACTAAATATGGCCCTGATACAGGCTCTATCTGGACTAAATATGGCCGTGATGCAGGCTCTATCTGAACTAAATATGGCCCTGATACAGGCTCTATCTGGACTAAATATGGCCCTGATACAGGCTCTATCTGGACTAAATATGGCCCTGATACAGGCTCTATCTGAACTAAATATGGCCCTGATTCAGGCTCTATCTGAACTAAATATGGCCCTGATACAGGCTCTATCTGAACTAAATATGGCCCTGATACAGGCTCTATCTGAACTAAATATGACCCTGATACAGACTCTATCTGGACTACATATGGCCCTGATACAGGCTCTATCTGAACTAAATATGGCCCTGATACAGGCTCTATCTGAACTAAATATGGCCCCGATAGAGGCTCTATCTGAACTAAATATGGCCCTGATACAGACTCTATCTGGACTAAATATGGCCCTGATACAGGCTTTATCTGAACTAAATATGACCCTGATTCAGGCTCTATCTGAACTAAATATGGCCCTGATACAGGCTCTATCTGAACTAAATATGGTCCTGATACAGGCTCTATCTGAACTAAATATGGCCCTGATACAGGCTCTATCTGGACTAAATATGGCCCTGATACAGGCTCTATCTGAACTAAATATGGCCCTGATACAGGCTCTATCTGAACTAAATATGGCCCTGATAGAGGCTCTATCTGAACTAAATATGGCCCTGATACAGACTCTATCTGGACTAAATATGGCCCTGATACAGGCTTTATCTGAACTAAATATGGCCCTGATAGAGGCTCTATCTGAACTAAATATGGCCCTGATACAGGCTCTATCTGAACTAAATATGGCCCTGATACAGGCTCTATCTGAACTAAATATGGCCCTGATACAGGCTCTATCTGAACTAAATATGGCCCTGATACAGGCTCCATCTGGACTAAATATGGCCCTGATACAGGCTCTATCTGAACTAAATATGGCCCTGATACAGGCTCCATCTGGACTAAATATGGCCCTGATACAGGCTCTATCTGGACTCCTTCAACATGTCTTTACATCATTAAAACATGTCAATCAACATGCTGCAGCTACAGCTTCAGTCTCTAGAGAAATGGAGTTTGCCAATTGCTAATTTAAGTACAGTATCAAAAACAGAATAATTTCTCTCTCTTTAACTGCTTGCCTTTCATGTCTTCAGCTGTCCTATCAAAAAAAAAACGAGATCGCGATTTTATAATGATTAATCGTGCAGGCCTACCGCCGCTGTCTCTCTTGCCTGAGACACACTGACTGCAGTGTGGTGCTGACTCTCGCAGATCGCTCTCTTTCGCTGTCTTTTTTAAAATGTGTGTAGAGGTCTGTGTGGTTACACTGTAGCAGCCTGGTGTCATTTTCAGGCGATTTAACCAAGGTAAACCCAGTGAATGGCGCTCTGGCGCAGTGCTGGCTGAGTCCTTCTTGATTCATGCTATTTGTTTTAAGAAGCGCATGTTTTGATAAACAGAAGAGTTTCTTTTATATCGCAGTCGATCATATTAATTTATTTGTGGGAAGCCAAAATTGGGATGCCATTAATTGTGAAGCCCTAGTATGATCATCACGTCTCTGTAAAATCTTGGGTTCTAGACCTACTCTATCTGGGAAGTGTCCTCAGATAACTTCTACAAACATTAAAAAAATAAATACAATTGAATTGACTATCAAAAAGTGAAATCAAATGTAATTTTAGAAAAAGGATTGAGATTACCGGACGTACATTGATAGAATGAAGCCTGACATCGGCTTGTCTTTCACGTGCCGGGCGTCCCCCCCCTTTACGCTATCTCATCCGGGGCTTAGCGCCGCCTAGGACGGTTGTGATTGGTTTAAAGAAATACAAACAAGCCAGAGTGGAGACCATACTCTACCACTGACACAGCGCTGTGGAGATCGCGGCGTAGCTTAAAAATATTGAGATATTATTTATAAGCCACATCGCCCAGCCCTACAGCTATCAATGTTTGTCCCATTGAGGATGATCAAAGAGGTCCTCATCCAGACAACTTTGCACAACGTGACACATGGTTTTCTTTTTAATAGCCATGTCCTTCAGGTCCATGTTTTAAATGCTAACATTGTACTACTTCTTTCCCCTGTCAGGTAAGAGCAAGGAAGCCGAGATAAAACGGATCAATAAAGAGCTGGCCAACATTCGCTCCAAGTTTAAAGGGGACAAGGCTCTCGATGGCTACAGCAAGAAGAAATATGTCTGCAAGCTGCTCTTCATCTTCCTGCTCGGCCACGACATTGACTTTGGACACATGGAGGCAGTTAACCTGCTGAGCTCCAACAAGTACACAGAGAAACAGATTGTAAGTCTTCTACCTGTTGTGTTGTGTGTGTGTTTACAGCATTGATTGATTGATGAGTTTTGTAGAGCTGTACCTAGAATAGAATTTTCCAAGTTGACTCCGTCGCCAGTTAAGGCCAAATATTCTGCTCGACGTCTGTATTTTAATTTGTCATGTCCATGTAGTTCTTGCTTATTTTTATACTGCCATTTGTATAAAGGCTCACCATTATTACTGCTGTTTTTTCCCACAATACACCTTATCTACAATTATGACAAATTTAGTATTCACTCCTCCACCCAACACAGTCCAGTGTACCTGTAGAGCATACATATTATCCATATTAAACTCCTATAACAGCTTCCATTCAAGTGCTTTACCTGGAAGTAGGACTGTCACAATCATGCCATTTTAATTGACGATTAGTTCTCATACAAATAATTGGGATTAACGTTTTAATTATCATTTCTGTCCATTTTATGCCACTATTATAATACAAGCCTTAATTTCACCGTTCTCCTTTTACATGATTGTTAGCGGCCGACCCTTCCACTTTAAGACAGGCGACCATGTGGGCAACGTGTGGATGTGACGTAACGAGTCAGATGGGGTTTGTTACGCGAAGTGGGGCTCTCCGTGTGTAGAAAAGTAGCGTAAGCACCAGCTACCGCTGACGCAGTGATGCTTTTCCATGGGTAGTGCAGCTACAGTAGTCAGTGTTTTATGTTGGCTGCAAAGATAAATGCAAAATGCAAATAAATCACCTGATTAATGCAACGTTATCACGACGTCTCCCGGCCATTTTACATCGCAGAGTTGCCAAAAAATAGTTAGCCTAAAGAATCAAGGGGTTTCTCCCAACTAACGTTACGGTTCGGAGCCGCGACGCTGGAAACGTAGCACTAACCTACAACAGAAGTCTGTGTCTGATGTAACGTAATTTACACAGATTTAAGTGTTCTTGGATACACAGTTTGTTGCCAGTGTGTGACATGCAGGCTCTGCATGCACAGCCAACCACCAATCATAATCAATGACGATAAATTCATCAAACAACCAAAGCTAGGCCCCGCTAGTCGACCCCAACCTGACATTTAGAGGAACCAACATGCGTGCATTATTAATATCATTCACTTTAGCCTGGATTGATAGTATTATATGAATACAGTGGTGTCATGTGAGTCAACCAGTGTATTTAACTACCTAATGTCCCTCTTCAATATCATATTAGAACAGAAGTCACAGCACTTACCTGCTTTGGTGTTTGTAAAGCATTAAAGTTCAACAAAGAATGATTCACATTAGAAAAATTCCTTTTCATTTTTATTTTCTATGTAGATGCACTCCCCTACAAAATTAATGATCTTAGATCATCTTGTAAAAATTACATATTTATATAGAAAGAGGCTAAAGAATCTGACCATGCATTCATTACCAAATGTTGGTACTCAAAGTATTGAGCTTATCGAGAGCTAAATTATGTGATCATATTAAAGTTGTTGTTAACAACTAGTGGTGGTCCGTTATCAGCGTTAACGTGAGACTCTTATCGGGCGATAAAAAAAATATCTCCTTTAATCTATTCTCAAAGTTGTGTTGGGAGCTGGTCTATAGGCGACCTTCACCTTGATATTTTAGCGCGGATGTATACAGCCTACTGACTGTAAAACAGTTCATCACGACCTCTTATGTCGGCCTACAGTTCACAATGAATGTTTAACTGAATAAACGGTTAGTAACAGTGTTTCCCACACAGACTAATGTGCGGCGGTGCGCCTCACATACACCGCCCGCGTACTTGCGTTTATTAATTTTTTAACGCTATTTCAGGGTACCCGCGGGTTCAAAAAAGCATTGAAAAAGTCTTACATTTTATAATCTCAAATTAAAGCCTTAAAAGCCTTGAATTTGGTATACAAAGTCTTGGATTTCGTTACAAAGGTCTTATATTTTTTTGCCTCTCCTAGGATTAAGTTCATACCGTAACAAAATTAACTGTTACTAATATAGGCTAATTAAAAACTGACCGGAGCCCGTCGCTGGACGCACCGGAGGACCGAGACACAAAACACAGAGCGGTAACATCTGCAAAGATTGGATCTGTGAGCACATTAATCTGCTCGGTGTGCGTCTTATAACAAACAGAGCGAGCAGCCGCCGACTCTAACATCTGTTGATCCGTGCAGGACGTCACTGTGACCGGACTGTTAGAGACGATGTGACCGGCAGGTAACGTTAAAGGTTATCTGCTACTGTAGCAGGTAACATTAAAGGTTATCTGCTACTGTAGCAGGTAACGTTAAAGGTTATCTGCTACTGTAGCAGGTAACGTTAACGGTTATCTGCTACTGTAGCAGAGCTGCAAGGAAACGCTGAACTGAGCTGTGTGTTTTCACTGTTAAACACTGCTGCAGGTATTCATTATTGGTACGGCAGAATTCAAATGAGCCATTTTAATCTAGATTAATTCCAAGATTACAGGGAGATAAATCTAGATTAAAAAAATGAATCTTTGCCCACCACTATTAACAACATATCAAACACTCTGCTCCTGTACTGTTGGACTACACCAGATCCAAGTTTGTTGACTGTCAGTGTTGACAGAAGTAGAGATCAATGACCTGTGTGCCATCACCCCCATACTGGCCAGAATCACAAACCCTCAGAGTATCATGCTAGGTATCAGCTTGCTAGACAGTGTTGCTGATATACTTACAATACTTTAGTGCCCTACCTAACCCAGACTGGGTTTCAGGTTGCGTATGTGTGTATCTGTGTGCTAGCACCTTGGGCAATGGGAAACAACATTTCCTGACCTCATCATGGAGAAAAGACTGTTACACCTGGGTGGGTTGGATCTTTAATGACACTCGTAGTTTTATTGTATACATTTACATAGTTTTCCCCTCACTGATATTAATGTGGTAGACTAACCCATCAACAAGCTACAATGTATGTTAATAGCGCAATTGTGCAGCTTGTATTTACCTTCACAAAAGTGCTTGTTTTGCCGCTGACAGACTCAGATTAATATTCTGTCTGACAACATTATGGAAAGGATTTCTAAAGAGGTTGACCTTTCTGTTGAAGAGTAAGATCCCATATACAGATAGTCTGCCTCTCTTAAAAGGGAAAACATTTGGCACCCTATGGACACACCATTGTGCCTTAATCTGTTAAAGCAAAACAAATACCCCACCACTGTGACTATTTCCTGATTCTGTGTGATGAACCATTTTCTCAGGAACAGGAAATGTTGAGTAAGCAGAACAATGTTGAGTTGACTGCTGTAGCAGAAGTATCCATCAGTGTCTATGCTTAGAAATGTGGAGACCATCTGAGAGTAGAGAAGCTAAACTGTAATTGGGCCTCAGGATAGCAACCATAAACCAATTGTACTGATGACAGTGAGAGCTTTTTGAACGTTTGGCCCTGTGGTTGCGTATGATCCAGTAAAATCCTTTGACTCATTATAAGACATGCAGTTCAATAGATGATAAGCAGGTTCCTTCCTCTGGCCATTAAGGTTGGCCGATTTTTTTAAAATTTTTTCTCTGGTTTGTGGTCTCTAAATAATGGTGTCTTGTTAGCCTGTCTTGGCTGGAGTATTATTTATGTATGACACAGTAATATAACAATCAAAGTCACATTTAAACCTGCCTCTGTAGCTTTACACCAATATTGGTATTTACAATAAAACTATAGGTTATCAGGTATAATCAATACATTGTTCAGACTAGGGCTGTCCCAAACGATTATTTTAACGATTAATCTAGCGATTCATTTTTCGATTAATCTAATGATTCATTTTTCAATTAGCGATTATTTTCCCATTGCTCAATTATTAACAATTTACACAAAACAAATTTCAATAATCTTTCAAATCTCTTTCAAAAAAGTTCAACTCTCTATTTATTAAAATTGTAAAGTAAAAAGTAAAATGAATGTGTAGTGCAGCCTGAAGCCAGATGTAGGCGATCAATCCAACAACAAAATAAAGACACTTTCAGGAGGAATACAAAAATAAAAACTTAGAGTAAACAGAGCAAGTGCAAAAAGAGTAGCCTGTATTTGCTTTTTTTTTAACAGTAGTAGGTCAAATAATGAATAAGCTTCTCCCTTTTAATCTTACAGTAAAAAAGTGCAATTTTAGCAACATATGAACTCTGATGTATCAAATAAATCCAACAATAACACAAATTCACATTTCAAGTCACTTTCAGGAGGAATACACAAATAAAAAACTTAAAAATAAAAAAAACAGTAAAAAGTGCAATTTTTCTCTTTCCTTTGTAAGGGGAATTATGAGCCCGAGTCCGATTTTAAATTTAAAAAAATGTAATACGTGGGACGTTATAAGTGACGTTATAAAGGACTTGTGAGATATCTGAAACAATCTGGCCTGGTTGCACAATTATCGAAGACAGTGGTACAGATGGGGGAGACAAATCACAGTTTACCTCCCACTCAGGTCAGTGCATGACCTGCTGTATACGGGTGAGCTACGGGACAAGCTGGAGAGACATAGGTGAGCAGAACTTACGGTGTTTTGCTGCTGTTATCCTGACTCAGGGATCATTTTACAAAGTCTACAGACTACCACGTTGTTGTTGGCATTAAGAGTAAAATACTCCCATACTTTAGAAGACCGTGTGCGAGCCTTTTTCTCAACGTGTTGCGAGGAATCCATACTTGCGCTGTAGCTGGAGGCAGCCATGTTATTTTTAGACGCATCGATGCAAATTATTTGTGTCGACGCATCGTCCCAGCCCTAGTTCAGACTATCTGAAGATGGATCTAACTTTCTGTTATTGATTAGTCAGACTTGCTAGCCAGGCTAACAACAGCCGTAGAGACAGAGCGCATTGCGTCATACTCTGAAAGCCACGCCCACTGGAGGGGAAAACAGCCCTCCGCTCTCCATTGACTTGTATTTCGTGAAGGTTCCTCATCGCCAATTCCGTCTGCTTGCAAACAACAGAAAAATGCCTAAAAGCTGCTTTGTGCTGGGATGCACTACCAACAATGTAAAGAACCACGAACCAAGTTTGTAACTTTTCATAATTGACTAGGAGGAACATTCACGCAAAATAAGTCAATGAAGAGCGGAGCACTGTTTACCCCTTTATGGGGCGGGACTTAAATGTCTCTGTTAGCCAAGGCTAGCTCAAATGGTACATTGGCAAGGATTTACGAACATTTCAAAAGCGTCGCACATATCTCAAAAATAGAACGGATGACATAATCTGAACATTCCTTTATTTACGCTAGTTGAGCAGGTGCCCATGTAAAGAGGTTTACTCCTTGGCGCAGCAGCCGCAGGTTCGACTCCGCCCTGCGGCCCTTTGCTGCACGTCATTCCCCCTCTCTCTTCCATTTCATGTCTTCGGCTGTCCTATATAAATTGGGGCCTAAGATGCCCAAAAAATTATCTTAAAAGAAAAGAAAGTGACCAATCATAAGAGGGCCAGTTCCTCCCTTGGTTTCTGCCAACAGAATGTCAAAAGTCAGTTTTTATTTGGGCGAGCAGAAATCATCTTGGAGAGCAGAGTGAGCTGCAGGACATGGATGTAAACAAAGGCTTCAAACTTTAAAGAAAAATTGGCTTTATAAATATTTTATGAGTAAGGAATGCATTCATCATCTTTGTTACACTTCAAAGATACACACTGAGTTTTGGTGACAAGACGGCACCTTTTATGTCCAACTAGCTAAAACTAATGCAGTTGTGACCAAGAATTGCAACGTCTCTGGTTCTTGTCTACTCGGGGACCTTTGTTGCATTTCTGTCTTTCTCATTTCCTGCCATCTATCTACTGTCTCAATAACTAATGCATTCTAGTCCAACTGCCTTGTAATAAGCCTACTTTCATGAACCTTGTAATGTCTAGTTTTTGCTGAATCTGCTTTAGTGAGGAGTTGATTCAACATTATGGTCATTGTGGAGGCTGCATTTGCAGCTGTTGAATTGTATCGTGTTATACTTGACAGTGTTTCTAATATTTTGTCCACCCCATTTATAATTTGGGGTAGACAATATATTTATAACAATAACAAAATTGCCAGTGTAAGAAAATAAAGCATTTACAAGTAAAAGTGCAATAACTGGTTTGTTGATCAACTGTATTGTCATATCAAACCTCTGACTTCAGAGATTTAATCTCGGCAACAGATTTTAATACTTCAGAACTGTGACATTGTAAAATTGTGAAAATGTTTTAGTGCCACCTACTGCTGAATGTGAAATCATTCCACCTCACACAGATCCAGTCAGCATAGGCTCATGATGTGGGGACTGTAGTGATTGGGGGGAGGGGCAGAGGGGGGGAACTATATATGTAAACTAGAAAAAAACTACGAGTATCATTAAAGATCCAACCCACCCAGGTGTTACAGTCCTTTCTCCATGATGAGGTCAGGTAGAAGGTACCTGATGTGATACACCAGGCAGCACTGAGAGGCTCCCCCCCCTCCCCCATACACATATATATTAGGGCTGCACAATTAATCGCAATTTTATCGAAATCGCAGTATGGACTAGTGCAATATCCAAGTCGCAGGGGCGGCGCAATATTTGTTAAAAATATGTGTCAAACCATTCTGAATGAAGTATTGTGGCGCTGCAGAGACTCCCGGCCTAAAAATCCTGTCCTACAGACTACAGAAAACGTCTCCGTTTGGTACAGATCCTCACAAAAATCACACTATAATCTCTTTTATTTATTTACATTTTAATACTTTTTAAGAAAATGAGAGTAATGACACAAAAATGATAATTCCCTCCAATATCATGAATCGTATCGCAAATGCAATATAAGTCAAAATAATAGCAGTTAGATATTTCCTCATATCATGCAGTCCTAGTATATGTTTAGTATTACTCTTTTTATTGCATACATTGTAGAAGCTGATTGCAGATTGATACATTGAAATGAAATTGCATTTTATATGATTTCATGTAACAAATGAATTGATTAATGTATTGTAAATCCCTGGCAGTGCTGTTGATGCCCACATTTCTGAAGAAAACAAAATGCAGCAAAAATGTTGTTGGATGCCTTTTCAGTAGAGAAAACTTAAGTTCCCTCCAGAGTGCCCTTCCACTGGAGAAAACAAGATGCTGTGCAGCATGGCTGCCCTTAAATGGAGAAACCAGGATGTGGTGCCCTCTAGGCTGGCCTTCCTCTGCACAAGGTTTTACTGTTTTTCGGTGTTAAACCTCTCTTGTTCTCTGTTACTCCAGGGTTACCTGTTCATCTCAGTGCTTGTAAACAGCAACAGTGAGCTGATACGTCTGATCAACAACGCCATCAAGAATGACCTGTCCAGCCGCAACCCCACCTTCATGTGCCTGGCGCTGCACTGCATCGCCAACGTGGGAAGCCGCGAGATGGCTGAGGCCTTTGCCAGTGAGATCCCTCGGATCCTGGTCGCTGGGTGAGTGGGACTTCTGCTTTTGGAGGGTTGAGGATATAAAGTGAATGAAAATCATCCCTAGTTGTCCTGTGTTTGTTTCTTATGTTTGGCTGTGTGTAATAAAGCCAAGCCAGTTTTCTATCATGTCGCTTTACATCACTGTGACTTCACTTAGTTGCTGGTAATGTGAATGTGATGCACCACAGTGATACCATGGACAGTGTGAAGCAGTCGGCTGCACTGTGTCTGCTGCGCCTCTATAAGACCTCTCCTGACTTGGTGCTGATGGGTGAGTGGACATCACGCGTGGTGCACCTGCTCAATGACCAACACATGGTGAGCGCACAACTCAGACCCCATCACACCAAGAATGTAGTAACATGATGCAGCCTTGTTGTGCCTGTTTGTGTGTGCATCTTAAATCAAGTTGTTATATTGCTACGTTGATTAGCTTACATATCATGTGTTAAAAGTTGAACCTTTTAATGTTACAATCCGAATCAGAAATTTATGTTGAATTGATGAAACCATTTGCACCATTGATCGCTATCATCACCTATTTTTTGTTATTAAATTATTAGGCCTATTTATTATCTTCTTGTACATATGTGTCTGGGGTTTATTATTTATCTTCTTGTACATATGTGTCTGGGGTTTAGGGTGTGGTGACAGCAGCCATCTCTCTCATTACCTGTCTGAGCCAGAAGAATCCAGATGAGTTCAAGACCTGTGTTTCTCTGGCAGTGTCCCGACTTAGCAGGGTAAGTGTGTGTTTGTGTGTGAGAGAGTCCTCCTCACAGTCATCGCTCAGGGAAACAGAAGCGTGGTGGCTGTCCCTCTGTCCTCCTCTGAGCGCTGTTACCATGGAAACCAAAGCCTCGTCCCTCTTCAGCTTGTCCAAAAAGGAGAGAGTGTGTGTGTGTGTGTGTGTGTGTGTGTGTAAATAATTGACATGTATAAATAATTGATGTAGCAGCAGCGACGTCACCCATTGGTTTGTGGATTGCAGTTTTGAAGCAAGGAATTAGCATTTTGGCCATCACCATGTTGGTATTTTGGAGCCAGAAGTGACCGTATTTGGACAAAAGAGTGGAGCTAGGGAAGAGTACCAGTGTCTCAATGACAGCACTGTTTTCTATGAACTTCTGATACTCTGATCAAAAGCTAGTTCAAAGATTATATGTGTGGATATATATAGACCACTGATTAGCTCTTTACAATGAGAGCAACACCTACAAACACCTTTTGTACTGTAGATTCTGCTTATTTCTGAGCTTCCTGTACATGGTTAGCTGCACTTTGCTAAGACAGTTGAGCAGTGTCTTGCATGGGTTCTTTGACTTGGCATAATGACTCCTATTTTTGTTGGTTCTCCAGATTGTGTCGTCAGCCTCCACTGATTTGCAGGATTACACCTACTACTTTGTCCCAGCACCGTGGCTCTCTTGCAAGCTGCTGCGCCTGCTGCAGTGCTACCCGCCACCAGAAGATGGCGCTGTCAAGGGCCGTCTGGTAGAGTGTCTGGAGACCATCCTCAATAAGGCCCAGGAGCCACCCAAATCCAAGAAGGTGCAGCACTCCAATGCCAAGAATGCTATCTTGTTTGAGGCTATCTCACTGATAATCCACTATGATAGGTGAGTATTCTGATCAACAACACTCTCAGCAGCTGACACACAGTGGAAAGTGATAGTATTTATTTCAGTAACACCTTCACTGTATCCTCTAGATCTTGAAATGACTGAATATTTCAAGAAGACCTTAAATATTATGATGGGCTACATATATGTCTAATGTCAGAGTGATGACATGTTAAAGGCCCATCAGTGCCAACAGATACAGAGACTCTTGGGCATCGGGTCTGGTAAAGGGCCAGATGGTTAGTGTTAAGGGATTGGTAAATCCTCCGTGATGGCAGAGGGGAAACGGTTTTATTGGTCACTGGAAGAGAGAGGAGAAGGCATAAATGAGCGGAATGGAAAGAGTCCAATGAGCTAGTGTTCAGCGGTCTGCCAGCACACCAAACAAGAGTTTATGAGAGGGCATTAGAGGTGAACTTAGTGAAAGGGGTTATTATTGCATGTTAATATGGATAATAGCAGCTAACACACTAATTAATTTATTATTGAGCACAATAACGTATAATTTTTCTTCAAAATTTAAATTACGTGCTTGCAAATTATATTTACGGTGCTCCAAATCTCCCATTACTCACTTAGATGTGATACAAATATAACACCATCATTTATGACTGTGTGCTTAAGGAAGTCATTAAAAAAGAAAATAGTGCTTCTTGAATTTCATTTTGTAATGTCTGTCTGCTCCCTGTAAATACTTTTCTAGATCTTTCTAGATGTTTATGAGAATTGTTTTTGTTATTGTGGTTAATGTTATAGTGTAAAATCAAATTTCCCTGAGAGTTTAGCGGTGCAGTCAGTTTTGCTTTGTGTTGGGCAGTGAGCCCAACCTGCTGGTGCGAGCCTGTAACCAGCTGGGCCAGTTCCTGCAGCACCGAGAGACCAACCTGCGCTACCTGGCTCTGGAGAGCATGTGCACTCTGGCCAGCTCTGAGTTTTCCCATGAAGCTGTCAAGACGCACATCGAGACGGTCATCAACGCCCTCAAGGTGCTGTCTCCCCTCCCAACTACACAAAGCCAGCTGCATTTCCACTGCACAACACTACACCATATACACTGTGTGTATATATATATATATATATATATATATATATATATATATATATATATATATATATATATATATATATATATATATATATATATATATATCTCACACCTATGACATATATGCATGCTCTGTGTATAGTGGTATACTGGTCAATAGCACAGGACAATGCACATATACACTCACCGGCCACTTTAATAGGTACGCCTTGCTAGTATCGGGTTGGACCCCCTTTTTCTTTCAGAACTGCCTTAATTCTGCGTGCCATAGATTCAACAAGGTGCCGGAACATTCCTCAGAGATTTTGGTCCATATTGACATGATAGATCAGCTGTTTCTGAACCAGTCAAACCAGCCCGTCTGGCACCAGCAACCATGTTGAACCATTTTCAAAGTCGCTGAAATAATTTTTCTGTGTGTCTCTACAGACCGAGAGGGATGTGAGTGTTCGACAGAGGGCGGCTGACCTGCTCTATGCCATGTGTGATCGCAGCAACGCCAAGCAGATCGTCGCTGAGATGCTCAGCTACCTGGAGACAGCAGACTACTCCATCAGAGAAGAGATGGTGGGTGTGAGAGTGTGCCAAGAAAGATTTTGTGCCATGCTATATTCTTTTTTTCACTCCATGTGACTGGCTATAGTCCTCTGTAAACGTCAAGTGGGAATTGGTGAATGTGGTTAGTTTTCACCAGCTACATTTTGCATTAATTAACAAACCAAACAATTTACCTAACTTAAAGGAACACACCGACTTATTGGGACTTTGTCTTATTCCCCGTGTCCCCCAGAGTTAGATGAGTCCATACATACCCTTGTCATCTCCGTGCGTGTCATAACTCTGTCTGACGTACCCACCGCTAGCCTAGCTTAGCACAGATCCTGGTGGTAACCGGCTCCATCTAGCCTAGCTTAGCACAGATCCTGGAGGTAACCGGCTCCATCTAGCCTAGCTTAGCACAGATCCTGGAGGTAACCGGCTCCATCTAGCCTAGCTTAGCACAGATCCTGGAGGTAACCGGCTCCATCTGGCCTACTGCTCCCAATAAGAAATAACAAAATAACGCCAACATGTTCCTATTTATTACATGTTGTGATTTGTATAGTCACAGCGTGCACAAATAACAAGGTCACATGACACACAGCCATCTTCTAACCATATACAAACTGGGAACTATATTCTGAGAAGGCGAAGCACTGCTACTTCTGCCACTTGGGCGGAGTGATTTGCTCGTAGCACCTGAGAAGCCCCGTGGTGAGGAGTAGAGAGTAACAACGGTGCTTCTCAGGTGCTGCAAGCAAATCACTCCGCCCAAGCAGCAGTGCTTCACCTTCTGAGAATATAGTTCCCAGTATGTATACGGTTAGAATATGGTCATAATAAGCTATGCATTTGAAAGTACACAGAGACCCCCGTTTTCAAGCAGACCAGAGTTCGTTTGTTTGGTCCGCACCAGAGTTTAATAAGCTTTCACACCGCCCCAAACCAACCGGACTATCTAAACCAAACGCTCCAGGGTTTGTTTAAAACGGACTGTGAAAGCCCCCTAACACCCAGCACCGTCCCAAATATTTGTGTGTAATTATTAAGCACAAAATGCACTCCCCACTGATTTAGCTGTGATCTGTTGGGCCTTCCTCATTCCAGGTGCTGAAAGTGGCCATACTGGCAGAGAAGTACGCCGTGGATTACTCCTGGTACGTGGACACCATTCTCAACCTCATCCGCATTGCTGGCGACTACGTCAGCGAAGAAGTGTGGTATCGCGTCATTCAGATCGTCATCAACAGAGACGATGTGCAGGGCTACGCCGCCAAGACGGTCTTTGAGGTACCACTACAACATCAAACCATAAATGTAGCTTTGGACGAATAGATCAAAATGCTGTTCTTTAGCTGAGAGGGACACACATCAAACTATCAAAACACAGTAGTTTTTTAGTACAGACTAAAATGTCTATAGCGTATATAAGGGCTCGACGATATTGACCAAAAATCCTGTCGGTCATGTATTTTTCTGTTGAATGGCGATACATGATGTATATCTGGGTATTGTCTACAAAGTGGGCTAGATGTTCAGCTGTACGTCAAAGCAACATGTGAGATGTCACAAACATTTTTATTAAAACAGGCTGTGATCAAAATACAATTCAAAGACCGGGTTTGTCTAAATGGATGTAAAATGATAAATCACCTATATTCAATTACAAACCCCAATTCCAATGAAGTTGGGACGTTGTGTAAAACGTAAATAAAAACAGAATACAATACAATTTTTTAAAGGAAATGTTTTAACACAAACAGTTCACTGTGAATGTTCAATGAATGTTCCAGAGCTTCCTGGTTTAAACCTTAGGAGTAAATCTCATCAACGTCAGTGAGCCACTCAGCACGCAGAATGTTTTTACCAAGATCTAATGCCTGTGATCGGCTGTCTAATGTTACACATCGTAGAGTCACGCAGAAAAACTCTATATTACACAGAGAGACGAGGCTCACGTAGTCAGAGCTGGGGGGAAAAAAAGCAAGATTTGTGCCGTAATGTTGTAATTTATTTTTGTTTTATAAATTTGGTATCGGGAAAAGTATTATTCAGGAACCGATATCAAAGTCACAGTATCATTATCAAATATTTTTTAATGATACCCAGCCCCTAATGCACCACCTAGTGTCATCCAGTCTCTCCCCTGAGCTAGTAGTCTCAGGCTGTACCACCTAGTGTCATCCAGTCTCTCCCCTGAGCTAGTAGTCTCAGGCTGGCCCACCTAGTGTCATCCAGTCTCTCCCCTGAGCTAGTAGTCTCAGGCTGGACCACCTAGTGTCATCCAGTCTCTCCCCTGAGCTAGTAGTCTCAGGCTGGCCCACCTAGTGTCATCCAGTCTCTCCCCTGAGCTAGTAGTCTCAGGCTGGCCCACCTAGTGTCATCCAGTCTCTCCCCTGAGCTAGTAGTCTCAGGCTGGACCACCTAGTGTCATCCAGTCTCTCCCCTGAGCTAGTAGTCTCAGGCTGGCCCACCTAGTGTCATCCAGTCTCTCCCCTGAGCTAGTAGTCTCAGGCTGGCCCACCTAGTGTCATCCAGTCTCTCCCCTGAGCTAGTAGTCTCAGGCTGGACCACCTAGTGTCATCCAGTCTCTCCCCTGAGCTAGTAGTCTCAGGCTGTACCACCTAGTGTCATCCAGTCTCTCCCCTGAGCTAGTAGTCTCAGGCTGGACCACCTAGTGTCATCCAGTCTCTCCCCTGAGCTAGTAGTCTCAGGCTGTACCACCTAGTGTCATCCAGTCTCTCCCCTGAGCTAGTAGTCTCAGGCTGGCCCACCTAGTGTCATCCAGTCTCTCCCCTGAGCTAGTAGTCTCAGGCTGGACCACCTAGTGTCATCCAGTCTCTCCCCTGAGCTAGTAGTCTCAGGCTGTACCACCTAGTGTCATCCAGTCTCTCCCCTGAGCTAGTAGTCTCAGGCTGGACCACCTAGTGTCATCCAGTCTCTCCCCTGAGCTAGTAGTCTCAGGCTGGACCACCTAGAGTCATCCAGTCTCTCCCCTGAGCTAGTAGTCTCAGGCTGGACCACCTAGTGTCATCCAGTCTCTCCCCTGAGCTAGTAGTCTCAGGCTGGACCACCTAGTGTCATCCAGTCTCTCCCCTGAGCTAGTAGTCTCAGGCTGGACCACCTAGTGTCATCCAGTCTCTCCCCTGAGCTAGTAGTCTCAGGCTGTACCACCTAGTGTCATCCAGTCTCTCCCCTGAGCTAGTAGTCTCAGGCTGGACCACCTAGTGTCATCCAGTCTCTCCCCTGAGCTAGTAGTCTCAGGCTGGACCACCTAGTGTCATCCAGTCTCTCCCCTAAGCTAGTAGTCTCAGGCTGGACCACCTAGTGTCATCCAGTCTCTCCCCTGAGCTAGTAGTCTCAGGCTGGACCACCTAGAGTCATCCAGTCTCTCCCCTGAGCTAGTAGTCTCAGGCTGGACCACCTAGTGTCATCCAGTCTCTCCCCTGAGCTAGTAGTCTCAGGCTGGACCACCTAGTGTCATCCAGTCTCTCCCCTGAGCTAGTAGTCTCAGGCTGGACCACCTAGTGTCATCCAGTCTCTCCCCTAAGCTAGTAGTCTCAGGCTGGACCACCTAGTGTCATCCAGTCTCTCCCCTGAGCTAGTAGTCTCAGGCTGGACCACCTAGAGTCATCCAGTCTCTCCCCTGAGCTAGTAGTCTCAGGCTGGACCACCTAGTGTCATCCAGTCTCTCCCCTGAGCTGCAACAGCCTGAAGTGTATAAAGTAAGATGTAAACAATAAGTAGGCTACCCCACATCTCCAGACTCCATCTGGAACTGGTAAACAAAATAAGATCGGCTATAAAACTGAAAATACAGCATCTCTTTTATGAAAGTGTAAATTACATAGAATAATAACAACAACAAAATATTTGGACGTGATGGCATGTAGTAACGAGGTTCGAGTACATACAGCAAATACGAGTGAAAATGGGCGCATTGAAGATTGCTTCAGTGATTATTTTGGCCCTATTTGTATGTGTATCTAAAGGCTGGTTGAGCCCTGTAGGGAGCAGAAGTTGGACAGTTTTTTTTGTCTCGTTCCAGTGATTGTCACATCTGGGTGATGGCGACGGATATGCGTTAGCATGTTAGATGTATTTCCACTCACATACCTGACAACTGCTGAACAACGGCGACACACAGTCCTCGTCTTATCCACCACTCTCTCGCCTGTACTACTGGAACTGACCCGAAGACCAAAGTTTTCGAGGCGGGGACGGCACCAGGTGGGAGCGCATGAGACGAGAGGGCATGCCACGGGAGGCTCCAGGCTGCAGCCATACAGTCTTGAAGTTTTCCCAAACTTGCGATCCTAAGAGGATGGCGGGGAACTCTTGTGGGTCGCCACCACTCGCCACACTCATCCTTTAGTGCTGCTATCTCTGACTCGCTCACTGGACCGTCGACCTGACAAAAAACTGCATATGAGGGGCGGAGGCAGAGCTCGGCTAGCTTCAGAGCTAAGGCAGGGCAACAGATTAGGTGTCCCCAGAACCCACGTCTCTAACAGTAGTTCCGCATTACATTAGTTCCGCATTACATAAATTAATTTGCACGTTGCAAGTTTTATCTATATTTATACCGTGTATTCTCCGTGTAAATTCATGTACCGAGACGCCCGTACCATTTCAGTTCAATGCGAATACATGTACCGTTCCACCCCTAGTTATGTAACAGTTATGCTACAGTTATGCTTGAGAAAGTTTCAGCATCTCTTGGTTGAATAATTGCTGCTCATCATTGCATGTATTAAACTCAGGCATTGCATTTCTTAGGAAAGAAGGGGAGATACAATGTGTTGTTTAGCACTGTTGTGTTGTAATTAGAAGTTGAATAAGTTGAAGCATTTCTCTTCCAGGCTTTGCAAGCACCTGCTTGCCATGAGAACATGGTGAAGGTTGGAGGCTACATTCTGGGAGAGTTTGGTAACCTTATTGCTGGTGACCCACGCTCCAGGTATGTTAGATTTTGGCTGCCGAGGCTCTACGTTGACGGTTGAAATGATCAATAGTAACTTTGCTGTCTGTCACACAGCCCCCTGGTCCAGTTCAACCTTCTCCACTCCAAGTTCCATCTGTGCTCGGTGCCGACTCGCGCCCTGCTGCTGTCTGCTTACATCAAGTTTATCAACCTGTTCCCAGAGACCAAGGCCACCATCCAGGAGGTGCTGCGCTGCGACAGCCAGATCCGCAATTCGGACGTGGAGCTGCAGCAGCGTGCTGTCGAGTATCTGAAGCTTTCCTCCATCGCTAGCACTGATGTCCTGGTTAGTTCTGATGACTAAACAAAGCTCAGGTCTAGTAATGAATGTGTAGAAGCTAAGCCCAAGCTTTAAGCCCCTGAGGTGCTGTTCCACAGGGAGAGGAATTGATGCACTTTTTCCTAGTCATATTTGCAGTTAAAACCTTTGGTTCCATTTATTTCCATGAGATCTTAGTTGGGTTTCCAGACAAATCACTGTTTGTATGTATGCCTGTGTAGTGTTGTGCTGTTGGTGTGTGTGTGTGTGTGTGTGTGTGTGTGTGTGTGTGTGTGTGTGTGTGTGTGTGTGTGTGTGTGTGTGTGCGTGTGCGTGCATGGTCAAAAACTGTATGTGCTTCCCGGTTGCACCCGAGGAACCAAAGATTGGGTCTTATTTATACCAAGGGCACTAATTGGCTCTTACAGAATGATTAAATAACATTTACAAGGAGCCCTGGTGGACATTGTTAATAATGTTCGTTACAGTGTCTCCAAAAATGGTCCCAATCTGGAGCTTTGCAGTCAAGTTGTCCTCTGTGTTCCCTCAGGCCACTGTCCTGGAGGAGATGCCTCCCTTCCCAGAGAGGGAGTCGTCCATCCTGGCTAAGCTGAAGAAAAAAAAGGGGCCCGGTGCTGTGTCTGTGCCCGAGCTGGAAGACAGCAAAAGGGAGGGTGGGGAGTTGAATGGAGGGAGTGACCGGGGGCCAGACACAGCAGCCATGGCTGCGTCCAACGCTGTAAGCAGACTCTGTGAAGGGCTTATTCCTAAAGAAAGACACTGGCTTTCAGATGCTTTTATGCATACCAGCAGCTGTAACATTAATACTACATTTCACAAGTTTCCTTTGTTTTCCAGTCGACCCCGTCACCGTCAGCAGACCTCCTCGGGATTCGTTCTGCTGCTCCAGTTGGTGCTGCCCCAACCAGCGCTGGCAGCCTATTGGTGGATGTGTTCTCTGAGGCGGGACCTGCCGCTCCTTCTGCTGCTGTGAACGACGACGGCTTCCTAAGGTGAAAGGTCATCTATTGATGTGCAGATGTAGAATCCACCACAAGCCAAAGTCCAGTATGACTGGCTACAACCAATCTGCTTGATAATGTCATCTTGCTTTCAATAGGAAGAGACTGTGTCTGCTGATCGCAGTACTGTAGAAATGATCCCCATCCCATACTTTTATCTATCTACATAAATACCCCCCTCTGCTTTCATCCACTGTTACTTTCCCTGTCTGCAGTCTTTCGTCATGCACATGCGTACTCCTAGAAAACTGATTTGGAGCCCAGCTACTCATTTACATGGCTGAGAAAGCTAGCTGGGAAATCAGGCTTCTCTAATCCCCTACACCAATTACAGTGAGCAGTTTCTCGTTTACATGACGTTTTGAGAAGCTTACTGGAGAAAACCGACTGGAACCCGGTTACTAAAGTGCATGTTAACACACCGACTGTTTAAAAAGTGTCTCTCACACTGGACTGGGCTAAACTGGTCTTGACCCTAATGGGAATTAATGAATGGATGGATTTGTTATATAGTGTTGTTTCCTGTAAATAGTTGTGATGTTTGTGGTGTGTTTGCGCTGTTGGACTACTATGCATCTAGGTGTAATATGTGTGTGTGTGTGTGTGCTGGTTGTCGCTCTGTTGGCTCTATCTTTCTTTGCTCTCTGTGTCTAATATGTACCTGTCAACCTGGAGACATTGGTAGTCACATCCTGTATGCTGATTAGGGGTGGAACGGTACACAGACATCACGGTTCAGTACAATGGAGGGAAAGGCAAAACAAAAATGCAAAAGGCAATTTTTTTATTGTGCATGTCTCAGGCTGCACCACCTAGTGTCATCCAGTCTCTCCCCTGAGCTAGTAGTCTCAGGCTGTACCACCTAGTGTCATCCAGTCTCTCCCCTGAGCTAGTAGTCTCAGGCTGTACCACCTAGTGTCATCCAGTCTCTCCCCTGAGCTAGTAGTCTCAGGCTGGACCACCTAGTGTCATCCAGTCTCTCCCCTGAGCTAGTAGTCTCAGGCTGGACCACCTAGTGTCATCCAGTCTCTCCCCTGAGCTAGTAGTCTCAGGCTGGACCACCTAGTGTCATCCAGTCTCTCCCCTGAGCTAGTAGTCTCAGGCTGGACCACCTAGAGTCATCCAGTCTCTCCCCTGAGCTAGTAGTCTCAGGCTGGACCACCTAGTGTCATCCAGTCTCTCCCCTGAGCTAGTAGTCTCAGGCTGGACCACCTAGTGTCATCCAGTCTCTCCCCTGAGCTAGTAGTCTCAGGCTGTACCACCTAGTGTCATCCAGTCTCTCCCCTGAGCTAGTAGTCTCAGGCTGGCCCACCTAGTGTCATCCAGTCTCTCCCCTGAGCTAGCACTCCAGACATCGCTCAATACTGTCCTCCTCTTCATCAGACGAAGAGTCGTGTGCAAGCCGTGTCCATTTCGGCATCTCGCGTTCGCCATCCACTCAAAATGTAACGTCACTGCTGATTTATACCGTTTGCGGAACGGCTCCGCTGCGTGTCTGCTCCGTTCTCCGCCGTCCGTCAATACCCACCAGGTCTGGATTTGTTGCGGAACGGCTGCGGCCAGGACTGACAGCTGTAGTCACGAGGACCCACTAGATCTCGCAAATTCACGTAGAATAGAACCACAAAACCACCAACAGTTAGTTTCCATCCAGAGGAGTAGAGGGGAAACAACTCCGTACTGTGTTTTCAAGGTGTAGTGAAGGGAAATATGATCCGCCGTGAGCACGGTGTATTATATTTTGAAAATTAACCGGATGTTTTATTTTGTTTCTGTGCTCGACATCCTGTCCCGCACTATCTGCCGTGTGCTGAATTGCTGCGGAGCTCTCCGGCGTCCGGCAAAAATAGAAGCTCTGCTTATCTACTCTGGAGGGCTGCGGACCGCCGGAACTGGGACGGAGTCGGGACGCAGCCGTTCTGCAGTCAGTGGAAATACACACATTGACTTTAATGGAAACCGATTGACTCCGCTGACGTTCGGAGCCGTTCCGCAACCGGTGTAAGTTGGGGGTCAGCCTACTACTCTCTGGCCGGCTCGCAAGCCCAAACAAGTGTCGGCGGCGTGCCTTTTGTTTTGTTTCCGGTCTAGCTAGATCCGGTGTGGTGTTGTAGTTTTTCTAATGTTACTAGTTGTTACAACAGCATGTGAAAAAAACTACAAAGTTTCCTGGGCTAAAAAGAACGTTAATCTCATGATAAAAAAATTGACGCCGTTAAAATGGGTTTGCATTAACGCCGTTAATAACACGTTTAACTGACAGCCCTAATAAACAGATCAAGGTGGCCATCGTTACATTCTCTATTCAGGAAGGTAAGCAGGGATTCTGTCTCTGACTTTCACTTTACTTCACAGCTGGAATCTTAGTGTGAAAAACAAGAAGTGTGTTGTTAGCCGAGTTAGGAGATAGCATACGACATGTGTGTGTGCAGTGTGTGTTGGCGGGCCCACGCTGCCCAGTCTCACAGCAGTCTGAAAGCAGGAAATGCTGTAGACTTTTCTTCATGGTTGGCAGGTCTGCTACACTTGTCTGTTCTTTTTATCTTGCTGTGTATGTGACTGTCTTTCGTCTTTTCTCTCCTTCCCTTCTCTCCATTTCCCTGTGTGTGTGTGTGTGTGTGTGTCTGTCTCCGTGTGTGTGTGTGTCTCCTGTCCTCTACCTTGATTGGACAGAGATCTGGAACAGCCCACCGAGACCTCTGATTCCCTATTGGTGGAGGGTTCTGGTGACTCGGAGTAAGGGCCCAGTAGTAAACTACAGAATTAGCTAAACCAATACAAATATGGCACATTGTTTTTTCTAGAAAAGGCTTTGTATCTTTAAATGAACATGTTATTGGTAATATACACTACACTGAATGGGTAGCTTGATGCACATGAGCCATTTAGGTTTACGTAAAGCACCTGACTTGCTCTACACATACGTTGATGCCTTTCAACATTTTTAGAATATAAACCGTATCATCAGATGAATTCAATACTATTGTGGTATAATTTGTGTGTAGTTTCTACGCAATCTGTCCTGACAGCATTATCGTGCATAGTTAGCCATGAGAAACACAGAAAACAGAAGAGACAGATGTATGGGGAGAAGAAAGGCTCAACTTAATACCACATGGGAGTAGGAAAACATTTTCCAAATGTAGGTCAAAATGGGCCCCTACCATCTCCAACGTATCTACAGTAGTTGACTGTGAGCGGATTTCTGTCAAACTAATGTTGTAAAGTAGCTCCTACTAAAGTTTACCGGTTCATCAGTCTCACCGTCTGGAGAGAAGGCTTCTTGTGCTGCATCTATTGAGCAGCTGAAAGTCACTAATAATGGCAAGCCATTTCATTATGAGCAAAAATGGACCACAATATGGATTTAGCTAAAGGTTTGTTTCCTAGGAATAACTGTCAAATCACATAAAAGGCACTGCAAGTATTGGTTCAACAAGAGGGCTTATATATAGCTGTATTATTTAAAGACAAATTACCATGCAAACATCATTTCCTGTGACAATAGCTTTTTTATGCATTTTGATTAAATAGTACAAGAAGACAAGAAGGGGTATTGCAGATTTTAACAGAATTTTCATAAAATCGGCAAAAGAAGATGCAAATGAATGTTTCTATCCACTACTGTTACGTATTAGGAGTTAAGTGTTTAGACATAAACAGCTGGTGGTGCTAATTGCCAATGCCATTAAACCATTGCAGAAGAAGTGTGCCAGTCCAGCCTTAAACAGTGAAGAACAATGTAGAAAACAAGATGGAATTTTCAAGTCAGTTTTATTCCTAACACCCATCCCAAAGACTTTTAATAAAGAGCTGGTCTAGACCAAACTGTCATTTACAGAGACACAACACTGCCCCCTGGGCAAGCAAAGCCACAGCAGCAAGAACAATCTACGTTTATTTGCTAAGTCTGTTTTCATTGCTTTTATCGATACACCAACTTTTCCCATCTCAGCCAAGTGTAAAAAAACGTTTTTTTGCGATATTTGGATTTTTTTTTTCTTTATTCATTTTTTATCATTTATTTATACACAAATTGGAAATGCATTAAAATGTGTCTGACTATTAACTATACTTATGATAGGACATTACACATGCTGTAATTTGGCCTCCACAGAAGTACGTTGTAACCGCTCAACAAATGTAATACCAAGCTGCAAACTTAAAGGTGCTGTAGGTAGGATTGTGAAGATCCAGGACTTAGCCAAAAAATGTGAACATCAACAACTTCTCAGTCCCTCCCCCCTTTCCGCTAAAGCCCAAAACGGTCTCCTAAGCCCCTCCCCCCACAAGGGAGAATGAATGCGTGTGCATGAGCAGTGATTGACACACAGACACCCCCCTGACCCTGATTGGTGCATCTGAACAGTAGACACCCCCCCCCCTGGCCCTGATTGGTGCATCTGAACAGGGAGCAGTAGATTTTTACAAATCCCACTCCAGGCTGTAGGTGGAGCCATAGGAGCTGGATTTGTTTTAAATGACCTGCTTCATGTAGTTCTACTGGAACATAGGGTCAGTTTCAGCAGATATATGACAGAAAGGTACTTTTAGAAGTCTTACCTACTACACCTTTAAAACCCAAAACAAAAGCTCAATGCTGTACTGCAGCTGTTGTAAAGAGCATCAAGCTTTATGTGTAGAATACGTATGTGCTTTTAAACACGTGAACAGTGTCTGAAATAGAGTACAGTCTGTATACATTTGGACAGTAAATGATTGGGAACTGTGCTTAAGCACATATCATTTCAAATGAAGCAGTTACTGGGGTGAACGTTTTAACTTTCAGCCTAATGTGTCCTTTGGATTGTTAAAATCCTAGCTGCATGTAAACTAGGGATGGGCATGATTAATCGACGATCAATAATTGATCATTAAGAATTTCGTTGATCACGTTAATTTGTTATTGATTAAACTAATGCAGGTTGCGTTGCGTAGTGTGAGTCTTGAATCAATTAAATGAATTTCACTGTGTGGCAGCAAAAAACATTTTACCACCCGGGGGCGCCATAGGCTGCTCAGTTACCTGCAAATTTCTGTTTTGATTTCAAAAGTACCCATGAAGAGGTCACGGCGAAGTGTGGCATGGGACCATTTTGATTTAAAAAATGACTTTGTTCACTTCAAACACTGCAACGCCGTGTATAAGTACAACACGGCCACGACTCAAATGATGTACCACAAAGTGCATCCGACCCTGGTTAATGTCGGTGGCGGTGCATCCTGCTCTCAGTCTCAACCAAGCAGCAACTCTGCGTTAGCACGGAGGAGCTGCGATGCACAACAAGCAGAGAACATTACCCAAGAGATCTGAAAGTTCATTGAGATGGATATTGGAACCAGCATTTCACATTCCGTCACGACGTACCATCACCAGACTGGTAGAAACTCACTACGAACAACGGAATAAGGTTCCCCGGCCCGGGCTGACCAAGTTAGCGGTTAGAGGTACCTGTGCATCCCGGCGGGTGTTTTCAGCGGCTGGACTGACGGTCACCAGGTAACGGTTGCGTCTGACCCAGATCATGTCAACCTGCTTATTTTTCTCAACAAAAACCAGTAGACTGGTGCAGAAGTTGTATGTGAGTTACTGGTTATTTTATATTAGGCTTTGTCCGTGCCTTGGATAGTTTTGAGTTACATTTTGACAAAACCTGTCAGATCTAAGTAGTATTATGTTTTTGGTTAAGTTATTATTTAACGTGATTCTTTTTATTTATTATTTTGGAACAAACGAGGGTCTCTGTTTAAGAAGGCCGGCTGGCAGCAGCAGGTTCTGCTGCTTCAGAGCACCGCAGCGCATATATCTTCAAGTTTATCCTAACCTCCAGTTTAACTGTCACAAGTTGTTCTTCTTGTAATTAAGATGTCATCCAGGAAAAACACGCTGTATTTTTGTATTTTCATTGCGTTTTTAAATTTAAAGTTAAATAAATAGTGCATTTTAATATAAAAATATTAATGATTAATCGATAGTCGATCGTTAATTCTCCCGACGATCGACTAACAAAATGTAATTGAATGCCCATCCCTAATGTAAACTGTATGAATTGTGGCCCATTTTGAATGTTGTTGCCCCAGTTTTTTGAACAGTGCAGTTGGACAATGATGTTTTCACCCTGTCTGGGTATAAACACTGTCAAATCTAAGCTGAAAGTCTGCACTTCACCCTCAATAGCTGTTGTTTAATTTCTTATTCTTTGTGCTTAAGTATAGCACCAAAACAACCAACATTGTCCAAACACATACTGACTGTACTGGATGAGTATTTTTTTACAGTGTACAGTAACTAACTAGCATATAGCTTTCATTGTATAATGATTTAATTTTTGTACAAACTGCTTTTACTAACCACCGCTGCATTTTATCCTTTTCTCCTTCTTTCTTCTTCTCTCCTGTTTCTCTTACCCAATCTTTCTCACACTGTCGCTGGACCCTGTGTTGAATGGATGGCTGTTTCACCGCTCATTTCTGCTCTATCCATTTGTTCCCCATTTGTCCTGTTGCCTCCCTCCCTCCCTCTGTCCTGTGGGCTGTCCTGTGGTCTCTCAGCTCTGCTCCTCCCTCTGAGGATCCTGCTCCTCCTCTGTCTGAGGCAGACGAACTTCTTAACAAGTAAGCTCTTTCTCTGTGTAAGCTTTGTCATGTGTTTGCCTAGCTGCAACTCTGCCTGGTTTCTATAGGAAGGCTTTGACTTGTGAGAGTAACAGATATTACATCCACTAGTTTGAGGTTTGGTGGAGTGCAGCCATCTGACCAACATAGTGCGGTAATAAGTTGGCCGATGACCTTAAACTGATTGCCGATGGGTTCCTGTTTTAAAGAAAGCTTTTGCATTAGAGACTGAAAAATCTGCGTCTTTGCTTTATCTGTTAGCCATGCTTTTTATTTTAAGTTGGACTGTACTCCAAGATGATGAAATATGTCTATCACAGCATCCATAGTAATAGCATAACTACTGCAGACAGCAGCATGTTGGTGGTTTAACTGGAGCTTCCCGCTGTGTTGATTGGCTCATGCCTGTTAACTTTTTGCTAGACTTGGCTC
This sequence comes from Gymnocephalus cernua, assembly GCA_023631565.1. Classification (NCBI taxonomy): domain Eukaryota; kingdom Metazoa; phylum Chordata; class Actinopteri; order Perciformes; family Percidae; genus Gymnocephalus; species Gymnocephalus cernua. Next base: position 32,338,384 of record CM042441.1, on the reverse strand, counting down.
CTTCTTTAAGCACAGGTTTAAGTTTCAACGGTAACTGGTGACAGTTTGGCTAGTTTTTTTTAGGACAATATACAAAATGTCTGTGTTGACTCCAAAAGGTTTTTATCAAAATATTTAATTTGTGCTGTTGGGCTGGGGCTACTTATCTATTCATGAATAATTATTGATAATGCTCTGGAAAAATATCTGACGCCCTATATACCACTCACACCATGAGCAACAAAGACCTGTTTAGACAAGAACAAACACTACTTAGCTTGTACCAGTAAATTATTGATATCAAATGTTATTTTATTATTTTATTCTTTTTCTGGATATGACAGAACAGCGATTGTGAATGCAGCATTTCCGTGTTAACTAACCCTTTAAATGCATTCATCCTACAGGTTTGTGTGCAAGAACAACGGCGTTCTGTTTGAGAATCAGCTGCTACAGATTGGCATCAAGTCAGAGTATCGTCAGAATCTGGGTGAGTTGTCTTCACAGAAAAGTAGCCCGGCGTGGCCTGGCACGTTTTATCACCCATGGGCATACTTTGGTGTGTTTCATTGACATGTAGGCATTGATTGTTGTGATTCACCGCCACGTGGCTTGGCAGACTATGGACAAGTGGGCTTGGTTAGACTTTTCTTTTCTTTTCTTTTTTATTTTTTTTATAAATGGCTGTGGTCTGGTGTGTTTTTGTTACTTGATAGGCGAAGCCGTCTGTATTAGATAGGCCATATTGCCAAGTAGGCCTTTCCTCCGATTAAACGGACAAATGGCTGTGTTCTGGGAAGATTTAGAGAGATCAAACATCAAGCCTCTGCCTCAATTGTCTTCTGTGTGCCATTTAACTGGATTTACCCCGCCCTCATCTCTATGTAACAAAATGGAGCGCAACCATTGTAAAGTGGGCGTGGTTTGTTTCAGTGGGTGGGACCTGGTGTGTCGACCACGGGTGTCACGAGAACAGATACTTTGGTATCAAGTTGATGCCAGAGTTCTGAAAACAGAACAGCATAACGTCAGTTAAGTGAACTTTAACCAGCCTGGTTTTATGTGAAAATACAGCGGCAGAGAGAAAGAGACATAACTTGCAGTAAGTTACCAGACTCCACGTTACCGTATGCTAACTGTGTGGTGATGCCATTCAGGCTCAGCTACCCTCAGAAATGGAATCTAATTCTGTGGGAAACACTGAACGACCCGTCCAAAATCCTTGTTATCCTTTTCCTGATATACACGTTGTAAAGGAGTGCATGTTGATGTACGTGGGATTTATTGTTTTGTTTTTCTTTATTACTGTGGTTTCAAAATGGCTATTGGAAATTGTGAATTGTTACTGGTATTGGTATTAGAGGATGGATACCCGACCCGGGCCCGATGGGACCCGACGGTACCCACCGGGCCGGGCCGGGTTCGGACAGATATTGAGAAATGATGTTCAGGTTTGTGTCGGGCTCGGTCACATCAGCGCGATATGATTGGGCTTCCTGTGCGCGCCTGTGTTAACATGCGCTGATGCGCTCATCTGTTGACATTTCCAAATGCCTTCCTACAGTTGCTTAATAAAAGCTTTCCACACAAACAAACGTGCAAGTGTCATTAGCATGAGAAAAAAAAATTGATTTTAACTTTGTCGTGCTCGGGTCGGGTTCGGTTACTGCTCTGTCGGACGCGGGCCGGGCTCGGACAGGAAAATGCGGCCCGATCCGCATTCTAATTGGTGTGGAGACATCTCCAGTGTTGACCGTGCCTGCCGTATTTGACTTTTATACTATTCACTCCATAAAGCACAAGCCATGCTAATAACCAGAATGACCGTGTGTCTCTCTCAGGGAGAATGTACCTATTCTACGGTAACAAGACGTCGGTGCAGTTTGCCAGCTTCACCACCACAGTCAGCTGTCCTGGGGAGCTGCAGTCTCATATCCTTTTTGTGCACTTGTGTTTCACCATGTTTGCTAATCATAAAAGCTTCAAACGGGATCACTGGGACACCGCGTGGTATTCAGCCATTTCAAAGCAATCGCTGGGTTCAAAGTAGAGCGGGAACCCACTCGGCCGATATTATCAGCTCATTGCAGATATATTGGTACTGACATACTGTATGCATCAGCTGATAAATTACAAGACATTACAGAACAGTACAGAAGCACCAAAGATATATTTTGAAACCGTTAATTATTTTTAAATTGTAAAATGTCCTGCCCAGCAATAGTTAAAAAACGCATTTAAAGGAACCTCATCAAAACATATTTATTTATTTTGGAGCAGTCGAGCTGACTCTCCACCATCAATATGTACGTCTGGACAAAATTTAAAAAGCTTAACCCGAGCAACTTATCTGTTGATAGAGAAACAATTTAAACTGGACCTTGTTCTCTTCTGACAGACATGGGGAAGTAACAAGTACATGTACAATGTATGTTTAAAGCTATAGTGTGTAGTTTCTGTCTCCCCCATGAGGAATTCTAAGTAATGACAACAAAACTGTCTGCGCGTCCACGTGATACAAGCCTTCTGTGATCACGCACACCCCCCCCCCCCCCCCCCCCCCCCCCTTACAATTCAAATCATCAGCGGCAGAAAACACTAGGAAGAACATGCTGCATTAAAAATTAATTAAAAAATGTAATCGAATTAATTACATACTCTGTGATTAATTAATCTAAATTAATCGCATATATCATTTTTGCTGTGGAAGTATTTAAAATATTAAATATTGAATTAATATTAAATCAATTAAAATTAATCAATGAATAATCAGCATTAGTGACATTAAAAACTATTATTTTCACTGTTCAAATAATGACCATAACAATCAACAATATGACCTGATATGCTGAGGAAATAGGGTTATTTCACTAGTAAATGTCTATTGAACGACAAAAACATCCACCAGATGGGAAAATGGTATTTTACAATAACTTTGAATGCACCACGAGACTGTAAGTTACCAGTTTCAGTGAACGCACCGTCTCCGTCTGTGTTTTTGCGACAACGGCTGCAGCTGCAGAAGTGTCTGAATCCTCTACAGTGAGTGAAATACAGTCAAACTTTACACCGTTTAGCGTTAGCTGTCAGCATTTTAACTGTTTAATCCAGCTACTAGCTAGCAGAAGGCTAACGTTACCTGCTGTTGAGTGTAGTGTTAACTAGCGTCACGTGCAGCGACGTTTCTGTTGCCTGTGGCAACGCATTCTCTCGTCTCCCTCCTTTATTTTACAGTCGAATGGCGGCTAGAACGGCTCCGGGTGAAAGGTCAATATGGAATGGATTAATCCGCGTTATTTTTTTAACGCGCTATTTTTTCTCAAATTAATCCAAATTAACGCATTATTTTGACAGCCCGAGTTAAATCGTGATATAGTAATGGACACTTTCTAAATCCTTCTAATGCTGCCTTACTGAGAAACACTAGGGCTACACTGAGTGCGAGGACAGTTTGTAAGTCAGTGTGATGTCCTGATGGTCCTTGACAAGCAGCCACAGCTCAACGTCCAGACCAAAGCAGTGGAGCCCCTGGTGGAGGGGGGGGCCCAGATCCAGCAGGTCCTCAACATCGAGTGTCTGACTGACTTCTCTGAAGCCCCGTTGCTCAACATCAAATTCAGGTAAGCTTGTACAACCAACCCCAGTCCTGATGTTGAGCAGCAAAAAACTACAAATTGAAAATCTATGAAAATGACCTTGATGAATTGACTTGATAAATCAGTTTTCCTTCACTGTATGGATTTTAAAATCATCTGAAATTCTTTGATGTGCTTGAGTTTCAACACTTTTCAATGCCTTAATGCCGTTAACACACCGGGGGGGCATGACAAATAAACAACACACATATTTCACATCAAAATTAATCATACCGGCAGCAATACAGATTTGCGACAGTTCAATTAAAGGTTGTGATGTTCAGGCCAGCTCACCTCACCAGCCAGAGTTGCTCTTCACTAGCAAAAAACCAAAACAGAATCCATCTGTGAGCAACATGAGCTGGTATACAGGCTGGTAGGAATATGGAAAATGGACGTTGTCAGGTAGCAGTTGCTCGTTTTTGTTGGTGTTGGCATATTTAAGGATAAACCACTCCTACATTTTCCATTGTCACTAACAAACCAAGTGCGTTAAAGTGATGAAACTCAATAACAAGAAATAACTCGAGCAGAAACACACTTTGAAAGCACAATGTTTTCTGTCGACACAAAATGATTAAGACCAACTAGTCCGCTAAAAAACTATTTATATGGGACTGTGGTTAACACTGGAGTATGGGGGGAAGAAAAAACCCAAGACTATTCAATCCTATCCACATGGAGCTTCAGACAAAAACCTAGATGGATGTGTAGACCTGCAGTATGTTTGCGTTGTGTTCAGATACGGTGGAGCTCTGCAGAACCTGACTCTCAAGCTGCCCGTCACCATCAACAAGTTCTTCCAGCCAACTGAGATGGCATCGCATGATTTCTTCCAGCGCTGGAAACAGCTAAGCCAGTAAGAGTGTGTGTGTGTGTGTGGGGGGGGGTGGTCAGGGCATTTAGGTTCCCTGGTAAATCTGAAATCTCCTGTGTGAACTTTCCTCAGGCCTGCACAAGAAGCACAAAAGATATTCAAGGCTAACCACAGCATGGACACTGAAGTACTTAAGGCTAAGGTACGTCCACATTTAACAGCTCATTCTTCTGTGTGCATCTCCATCAGCCACATCTGTCTCCATGATAAAGACTTTCTGGGGAACTGGCTGTGTACTTGTGAATGTGCAGCAGAGATGCTCACAAGTCTCTGAGCTAGGGTCCAAGTCAAGTCTCAAGTCTGAGCTAGGGTCCAAGTCAAGTCTCAAGTCTTTGAGCTTTGGTTAGGGTTATATGAAATAATTAAGATGCTTGTAGTGCTATGATCTGAATGATATAGCTAACAATTTGATGTGCAACAAAGTCCATCTGGAACCACAGGTTTCTGAGAGAAGAACTAGAAAAATGGTTATAGACTGTTACTCAGGGTCTTGGCAAAATATTGCTAAAATTAATAGCAATTACTGTAACCTATTTTTCATTTACAGAGCACAACCATGCAATGTGCACTGCATCTACAACGAATGACAGCTTAGGTTCTAAACTGAAAGTCACTCCCCAGACTGAAACCCAGTAACGTTAACTAAATAAAACTGTAACATTACATGACCAACAATAAACCTGTAAGCTGTTTGCAGCCATGGTTAATAATTAACGTTGGGACGGCCAGAGGGACGTAAGTCGACTTCACAAAAAACGCTCATTCATCTTTTTCATAAAATCTAGAAAACTACAGGCGGAGTTAGCCTCCCGTATGTCGTAGCTAAAGCAAGCTAACGTTAGATGGCCAATGCTAAGCTAAACATGTTTGCTAACCTATCAGGGTGCGTTGGTCTTCAAAGTGCTTCTTCAAACGTCTTCAAACGCCCTACTGTAGTTTAACACAAACATCATTTTTACTCAACTCGTTTTTTTAAGCACTAACGCAGGTTCTGTTATGGTGATGATCTGATGTATCAGAGTTGTATGAACTACACTGCAGACTGGAGTCTCTGAACAGGTCCATAGGGGTTATAAACCTCTGGTTTCCTCACCGCGCTGCATTTTTATGAACTATGATAATGTGTCGCCAGCGTACCGGCGCCGTCTCACTCAGTCACTCCCTCTTCTTCACCTTGCAGCTCTCTCACTCATACCACTGAACAGCCAGTAACTATGATCTTCCTTTGGTGATTTTTCTTCTTCCAATACCAGCGGAAACACTGGCTGTTGTTGTAACTTGAGCACAGAGGATTGTGATGTCTGCTGCCTTACAGCGGACTCACAGCTCGCTGCTCGCTCAGCGGAGCAGCTTTGAGCATCAGAGGCACAGCAGCCTTCGTTGTTTTGCCTTGTTTTGTGGTGTCAATTGATTTCCAATAACACATACATTTGGAGAAAGCCACACATATCTCTTTAAGGTACATTGTGAACAGATACAAAATGTGCTATAATCAAAATTAAATATGTAAATCCGTTGATAGACCTATAATATATAAGCCATGCTGAGTAACTTTTGTCTCTCATTATGCTCCCCATTTTTGTCCATAATGTCCTATATTATGATCTTATTCTAATCCTATGATGGTCCTCTTCATTCTGTCTGATATGTTGGCGTGTAGCTACTGGGACTAGGAACGGCCCTGCTGGACGACGTGGATCCCAACCCAGAGAACTATGTGTGTGCTGGAGTGATCCAGACCAAGGGCCAGCAGGTTGGCTGTCTGCTGAGACTGGAGCCCAACGCCCAGGCACAGGTAACACACACACACACACACACACACACACACACACACACACACGCTCACACACACACGCTCACTGTTTG